>OX333077.1:28086357-28093857 GCA_946863875.1 Alloplasta piceator | reverse complement strand
ATCCATCTATCCATCTATCTATCCATCCATCCATTTATCCGTCCATCCATCCATTCATTCATCCATTGTTCTATCCATCTATCCATTTATCCATCCATTCATCCATCTATCCATCTATCCATCCATTTATCCATCCATCCCTCCATCCATCTATTCATCTATCCATCCATCCTTCCATCCATTCATCCATTGATCCATCAATCCATCTATCTATCCATCCATCTGAACATTCATCCATTCATCCATTTATCTATCCATCCATCCATCCATCCAACCATCCATCCATCGATCCATCCATCGATCCATCCATCCATCCATCCATCCATCCATCTTCCCATCCATCCATCCATCCATCCATCGATCCATCCATCGATCCATCCTTCCATCCATCCATCCATCCATCTTCCCATCCATCCATCCATCCATCCATCCATCTATCCATTTATCCATCTATTCATCTATCTATTGTAGACTTCTATTTTATTGTTTTATAAAAAACTTTATTCCATGATGGCTCAAAATACAATGACAATCTAAGAGATAATCAACAACTCTTGCTAAGCAACGCGCGTATCTTTTATCCATAGAAGGCCTTGGTGCTTAATTCATGGCGTATACACCTACAATCGGCCAATCCTGACATTTGTACGTCTCGGACAACAAATAAAAAAAAAATATATATATATAACGTAATTAAGGAAAGAACAATACTCCAATACTAAATCAATCACTTTTATCCTAATTCGCTTCTTGACGTACATTAATTGCGGATGTACGGCTTCATTTGGTCAAGAGCTGTCACTCCAGTGTACGGTAACTGAGTGAGCTCAAACCCTTCGATGTCGGTAACCACGTAACGATCTGAATCTAGCACTTTTTTTACAACGTACGGACCCTTAAATTTTGGTATGAGTTTTTTATTGCTACCAGCAGTAGTGTCGACGTTTCGGATCATGACGTAGTCACCTTCGTTATACTGTGTCGCTTTCTTTTGTTTCTTGTTATAATATTGTTCGTTCACCTCCTGACTTTTACAAATTTTTGTCGAAGCCATTTCTCTTATCGAGTCAAGATCGCGCTCGTCGTTTGAATACGACTCCAAAATCAATCGAAGATTGTCGTTGATCTCGTGAATTTGATCAATGCCAAACAATAATTTACTTGGCGTTTCACCAGTCGATCGGCACACAGTATTGTTGATCGCGAACTCTACTTTATGCAATACTTGGTCCCATTCACCTGGGTTTTCGCAAAGTTTAGATACCATCGGCGTAATAACGCGATTAAATCGTTCTACTTGTCCGTTCGCGCGCGGCGTACCTACGGCTACTAATACATGCTTGATACGTTCGCTGTTTACAAATTCTCGAAATCGGTCGGACGTGAACGCCGTCCCGCGATCGCTAACGATTCGCTTCGGTTTACTGTACGCTTGGACATAATCCCGCAGATGCTTTATCGACTCTTCGGAGGTCGTAGATTTACACGGATATAATTTAACAAATTTCGTAAAAGCGTCGACGATTGACAGAATGTTTCGGTAACCACGGCCGGTCTTTTCCAGAGGACCCAAGTGATCCACGTGGATCGTTAGAAACGGTAATTTATTTTTTTGCATGCTGTGCAAATATCCTTCTGATTTGCCGCTTGGTGGTGAAAATTCGATGCAGCGCAAACAATTCGCAATATAGGCATTTACTTTCTCCTTGAATCGCGGGAACCAATAGACCTTCGTAATATTATCCACTACTTTATCAACTCCAACGTGTCCAATGTCATCGTGACACGTACGAATAACATTGTGTTCCATAGACGAAGGTACATAAAAGAGCAGCTTGTTACTCTTGGTCTTACGGTACACGAGACCGTCTCGGATTTCATAATATTTTTCCTCGGTTGTCTCAAGTCTATCACGAATTTTCCGAATCTCCTCATCGCGGTCCTGTTGGATCGACAACGTTTGCTCAAATGAATTTGTCTCTAAAATGAGGATACCGTGGCAACGTGACAGCGCGTCGACGTGTGACATTCGCGAACCGGATCGATGAACAATCTCGTAATCATAATTCTCTAAGAACAAAGCCCAACGTGATATTCGAGGGTTAACTGTCTTTTTGCTCAGCGTGAGGCGAAAACTATCGCAATCCGTGACAATTTTAAACCGTATTCCCGCGAGATAAATATGAAAACGTTCGATCGCGTATACCGCCGCGAGACACTCAAGCTCAAAACTGTGGTACTTTGCGTCCATCGACGTTGTTCGCTTACTAAAGTAAAACACTGGTCTAAATACTTTGTCGTTCTGTTTCTGCAAAAGCATCGCTCCATAACCGCTCGTGCTCGCGTCGCAATGGAGCTCGGTTTCAAGGTGAGGCGAAAGGATCGCTAGTATCGGCTCGGACGATAACGCTTTCTTTAATGTTTCGAAAATCTCAAGCTCTTCCGCGCCAAATTGGAACGGAACATCTTTCTTAACAAGGTCATACAACGGCTTCGCAATTATCGAGAAATCGGGTATAAACCGTCTGAAATAACTTGCCAAACAGACAAATCGATGCACCTCTTTTGCGTTTCGTGGAATCGGATAATTTATCACAGAATTAACGTTATCTTTACTTGGGCGTATGCCGTGCTCGTTAATCAAATACCCCAAGTATGTGATTTTTTTTTGTGCGAAAAACACTTGTACAATCGAAATTTCAACTGGTGCCTTCTAGCCGTCTCGAATACTTCCTTAAGAATTTCAAAATGCTCGTCAAGATCTTTCGTGGGTATTAAAATATCATCGAGATAGAGCAAAATTTTATTCTCCCGAATTAGTTTTCCGAAAACCCCATTGACAAATCTCTGAAATACTCGCGGTGCGTTTGTCAACCCGAAAGGCATCCTTTGGTACTCGAACTGTCCAAAAGGCGTCACAAACGAAGTGTACTTTATAGAGGACTCAGACATTTTAACGTGGTAGAAACCGTTCTTAAGATCAAGACTCGTGAAGTATTTTTTATCCTTCAACCGATCGAGGTGATCGTCGATGAGCGGCGCTGGAAAATTATCTTTTACCGTAATCTTATTTAATTCGCGATAATCAATACAAAGTCTGATCTCTCCGTTTTTCTTTCGCACTAGGACGACCGGGCTAGCGTATGGCGACTGACTCGGTCTTATCGTACCGTCTTTTGATAAATCATCGAGAATACATTTGACTCTTCCCTTATCAGCGAACGCTAAACGTCTTGGTCGGAAAGTAATCGGTTGTTCGTTTTTCAAAGTCATTATCATTTCCGGTTCAGGCTCCCGATCATCAGAGCCCCATTTGGAAACGTACTCAGACTCGTATAGCTTTCGCAATTTTTTAGATGCCTCATATCCGATTTCCGAATCAATATTTAGTTGTTCATTAACGCGATGCGGTGACTCGACATAATTTATCATCATCAATTGTGTGCTAACATCGATCTCCTCCCAAGAGTTATTCCTTTTCACGATTTTTATGCTCTCGTCTAGCTGAACTCTTATTGACGGATTTCTAGTAAAATCGCGCCCAAGTAACGCAACACACGACATTGTTTCTTTTGGTACTACTAAAAATCGGATTTTCACGTCGATTCCTTCGACGTTCACGTTTTTCGTAAATGTGCCCGACACGGTCATGACTGACTTGTTCATTCCGTAAAAATCATTACCGTTAGGTGGCACAGGTTCAAGCAAATTGATTGGTACATATTCGCGTCTTATCAAACTTACCGGAGACCCTGGATCGACTACAGCGCTTATTGAATGAATATGCTTACTACCTTGCGCGTCATCAACTGAGAAGCTAAGCTGAACGTAGTACGGATCGCTAACATTAATCGGCTCAATAATATTCGCCGCATTTGCCGGCGTGTACTTCGATTTCTCTTCCAAGCAGTCTTTTTTCTGATGACTCGTCGACCCGCAGGTGAAGCATGAGCCTCTCGTCCTCTTCGGCTTCGGACAGTCTGGAGCAATATGCCCAGACTCATAGCAATTGTAACACTTCAGTGTTCTTCGCTGCGACGTGGATTTTTCTTTCGTTGACGTTGAAACTCCTCTTGACGACGTGGAATTCTCCTTTTCCGATAATGAATTCTCTTTTCCATCTTTCGTCGATTTTTCATCTCTCTTCCACTTTGATTCTCGATCAAATATTTTTTTTGAGGGTAGCGTCACCTTTTCAAACGCTTCAAGCAACTCCGCCTGTTTCTTGAATCGCATAATTCGTGCTTGGGATTGCAGGTTCATGTCGTGTATACCGTCGATGAGATAATCGATTATTTCATCTTCCTCGATCGGTACGCGATTCGCTAAAATCACTTTATCGTGATAATAATCACCAAATTGTTCATTTGGCTGCCACTGTCTTTCCTCAAATTTTTTCCGTAACACCAACTTTGTTTGCCGATGATCGAACATTTTTTTCATCTCTTTCAATAAATCTTCAATGCACAGTATGAGATGATACGGCTTTGAATGAAACCATTCGAGTGCGCGACCCTTCAATTTCGAGCTGATCAAAATTCTTGATGAACTATCATCTAAGTCGTACGTTAGTCGCAGTAATGACAACTGTTGTTCCCACCTCCAAAAGGAACCTTTGCTGCCGTTAAATTCACTCAGGAGATCCCGAACAGCTCTCACATTTTCGTTCGTCGATAACGAACTACGTCTCGTACGAACGTCACTAGTCTTTGCATTATTACATGGTGTACGAACTTGCCTTGCGACGTCCAACTCTCGCTGAAGAAGGTTTCGTTCTCGTCGCAACAAATCGTTTTCACGAAGTATTAACTCGTGTTCGGTCGGTGCATTACGCGGCAGTCTTTCATCGTGTACTTCGGCATTAGTCTCTTCAACGTGTCGGCCATTCAACTCGGTGTGGTCCACAGATCCATTGGCCAATGCAATCCGCTCTGCGTCTAAACGATCCCATATGCCTGCATCGAATTCTGTCAAACGATATATCAGTTCGGCTTTAGTGCCTCCTGTTATCAAATCATTTTCACGAAGAATGTCTTTTAATTGCGAGACTGTATATTCGGTGGGTTGTTTGGCGGCCATCTCAATGTACTCGCAGCTCCGCGTGATCGCTTACTAAAGAAATCTTCTCACGTGCTCTCTCGCAAATATTTGTCCAGTCACGTAATTTCGCACACGGATAATCGCGATTTTCACACAGAAAATAGACGATTAATACGCGTTAGCACACAGCAACTGACCGTATCGATTGCGATTATAAATAATCAGCACACAGCCGCAATTATTTCGTATCGATTGAAAAAGAATAAAAATATGTGCGGCATTCAACGAGATGCATTCAACTCTTCTTCTCCCTCTTTTGCGGCGACACACACTTGCAATAATTATTTTACTCTATTTCGGCACGTGTTCATTGTCCCGTGATATAAAACGCGTTAATCTCGCATTTATTCACTTGGAATCCCTCTTCTGAAACTGTAGACTTCTATTTTATTCTTTTATAAAAAACTTTATTCCATGATGGCTCAAAATACAATGACAATCTAAGAGATAATCAAAAACTCTTGCTAAGCAACGCGCGTATCTTTTATCCATAGAAGGCCTTGGTGCTTAATTCATGGCGTATACACCTACACCATCCATCTATCAATCCGTCTATCCATTCATCCATCCATCCATCTATCTATTTATCTATCCATCCATCTATCCATTAACCCATCTATCCATTCATCGATTCAACTATCCATCCATTCATCCGTCGATCCATCCATTTATTCATCCACTTATTCATCCATCCATCAATCGATCCATACATTCATTCATCCATCTATTTCATCCATCCATCCATCCATCCATCCATCCATCCATCAATCTATCCATCCATCCATCCATCCATCTATCCATCTACCCATCCATCCATCCATCCATCCATCCATCCATCCATCCATCTATTTATCCATCCATCCATCTATCCATCCATCGATCCATCCATCCATCCATCCATCTATACATCCATCCATCCATCTATCTATCCATCTATCCATCCATCTATACATCCAACCCTCCATCTATCTATTCATCTATCTATCCATCCATCCATCCATTTATCTATCCATCTATCCATCCTTCCATCCATCCATTCAACCATCCATCCATCTATCCAACTAACCATTAATCCATCTATCTATCCATCTATCCATCAACCCATGTATTCATTCATCGATCCAATCATCCATCCCTTCATCCATCGATCTATCCATTTATTCATCCATCCATTCATCCATCCATCCATCAATCCATCTATCCATCCATCCATCCATTCATCCATCCGTCCATCTATCCATCTATCCATCCATCTATCTATCCATCCATTCATCCATTCATCCATCCATCCATTCATTCATCCATCCATCCATCCATCCATCCAGTTATTTATCCATCCATCCATCCATCCATCTATCCATCCATCCATCCATCCATCTATCCATCTATCCATCCACTTATCGATCTATCCATCCATCCATCTATTTATCCATCCATCTATCTATTCATCAATCGATCCATTTATCCATCGATACATCCATCCATCCATCCATCCATCCACTATCCATCCATCCATCCATCCATCCATCTATCCATCCGTCCATCCGTCCATCCATTCATCCATTCATCCATTTATCCGTCCAACTAACCATCTATCTATCCATCCATCTATCCATCAGTCCATCTATCCATCTTGTGACGTCGTATTTTTGCACGCGTCACAAATAACTCGATAACGTACGTGGAACAACCTCGCTCCACGGCTGAGTCCCTCTCGAACGCAACCAACAGGGCCAAACTGTAAATTTGTCGTTAGATTTTAATTCATGTTTGTATTTCCGAAAATTCTCTTGAGCGAACGACGGTTCCCGTCGTTACCGACATGACGTCATCGAGGATATTCTCACCGTCAAGGAAATCAAATGGGAGAGCATCGAGGCGAACGAGAGCAATATTCAACGCTCTCGTCACCAACACCACCGAGCCTCGCAGCTCATATACGTGAGCCTCTCTCACCACCATCGACGAGAGCCACGCATACCAACATCATTCTTCGTTGTCGCTCTCGGCATCATCGCTGAGAGAGCGCCAAAATCCATCGCCGTCGCACGGCTTCTCATCGCCGGAGAATTATCACCGTCCGGAGATTATTACTATTATTGTCACTCGTCCGTAATTTGGGAGAGAATCGATCGCGCTCTCGTTCTATCGCTCACGCCATCGATCTACCCCCCGCCTCGAATCAATCGCGCAATCGATTATCAAATCGCGCTAACATTCGATACTTATTAACCAAGGGCGGGGGGAAACCGAGCTTACGAGGACGATCGTAGAAGTTCTCTCGAGGACTCCTGCTGAAGTGTTGAACGAGGAAGGACGTTGTTACCGTGGCGTTATCGAGGACCGTTGCTCAAGAAAGCGCATCCGCCGAATATATCAAAGATTGAGCTCCTGCTACCT
>OX333077.1:27948857-28078857 GCA_946863875.1 Alloplasta piceator | reverse complement strand
CATCTATCTATCCATCCATTCATTCATCCATCCATCTATCCATCTCTCCATCCATCTATCCATTTATTTATCCATCCATCCATCAATCCATCCATCCATCCATCCATCCACCCATCCATCCTTCCATGTATCCATCCATCCATTCATCCATTTATCCATCCATCCATCTATACATCCATCCATCCATCTATACATCTATCCATCCATCCATCTATCCATCCATCCATCCATCCATTTATCCATCCATCTATCCATTCATCCCTCCATTTATCCATCCATCTATCTATCGATCTATATCATCCATCCATTCATCTATCCATCCATCCATTAATTCATTTATTCATCCATCCACTTATCGATCTATCCATCTATCCATTCATCCACCTATCCATCCATCAATCCATCCATCTATCCATCCATCCATCCATCTATCTATTCATCCATCCATCTATCTATCCATTAACCTATCGATCCATCCATCGATTCAACCACCCATCCATCCATCCATTCATCCATCCATCCATCTATCCATTTTTCCATCCATCTATGCATCCATCCTTCCATACATCCATCCATCCATCTATCCATCCATCTATCCGTCCATCCATCCATCCATCCATTCATCCATCTATCCACCTATCCATCCATCAATCCATCCATCTATCCATCTATCTATCCATTCATCCATCCATCCATTCATCCATCTATCTATCCATTTATCCATCCATCTCTCCATCCATCTATTCATCCATCTATTCATCTCTTCATCCATCCATCCATTTATCCATCTTCCCATTCATCCATCCATTCGTCCATCCATCCTTTCATCTGTCCATCCATTCATTTAACCATCCATCCATCCATCCATCGATCCATCCATTTATCCATCCATCCATCCATCCATCCATCTTTCCATCCAGCCACCCATCTATCCATCCATCCATCTATCCATCCATCCATCCATCGATCCATCCATCAATCCATCTATCCATCCATACATCTATCCATCCATCTATACATCCATCCATCCATCCATCTATCCATCCATCCATCTATTCGTCCATCCATCCATCCATCCATTCATCCATCCATTTATCCATCCATCCATCCATCTACCCGTCCATCCATTTATCCATTCATCCATCCATCTATTCAACCAACCATCTATCCATCCATCCATCCATTCATCTATCCATCCATCCATCCATCCATTCATCCATCCATCCATCCATCCATCCATCTATCTATCCATCTATCCATACATTCATCCATTCATCCATCCATCCATCTATACATACATCCATCCATCCATCCATCCATTCATCCACCCATCCATCCATCCATCCATCTATTTATCAATCCATCAATCCATACATCCATCCATCCATCCATCCATCCTTCCATCCATTCATCCATCTCTGCATCCATCCATCCATCCATCCATCCATCCATCCATCCATCCATTGATTCATCCATCCATTCATTTATCCATCCATCCATTCATCCATCCATCCATTCATCCATTTATCCATTCATTCATCCATCTATTTATCCATCCATCCATCCATCCATCCATCCATCCATTCATCCATCTATTCATCCATCTATCCATCCATTTATCCATTTATTTATCAATTTTTCCATTCATCAATCCATCCATCCATCCTTCTATCTATCTATCCATCCATCCCTCCATCGAACCATCTATCCATCCATGCATCTATCCATCCCCCTATTCATCTATTCATCCATCCACTTATCCATCTATCCATCCATTTATTCATCCATCTATTTATTCATCCATCCATCCATCTATCCATTTATCCATTCATCTATATATCCATCCATCCATCCATTCATCTATCCATCGGTCTATCTATCCATTCATCCATTTATCTATCTATCCATCTATCCATCCATCTATCCATCCATCCATTCATCCATCCAACTATCTATACATCCATCCATTCATCCATCTATTCATTCATTCATCCATTTATCCATCCATTTATTAATCTATCCATCCGTCCATTCATTCATCTATCTATCCATTTATCTATTCATCCATCCATCCATCCATCTATCCATCTCTCCATCCATCCATTCATCCATCTATCCATCCATCCATCCTTCCATCCATCCATCCATCCACCCATCTATCCATCCATCCATCCATCCATCCATCCATCCATCCATCCATCCATCCATCTATTTATCCATAAATCTATCTATCCATAAATCCATCGATCCATCTTGACATCCATCCCTTTATCCATCCATCCATCCATTTATCCATCTATTTATCCATCCATCCATCAATCTATCCATCCGTCCATCCATCGATCCTTCGATTTATTTATCCATCTATCCATCCATCCATTTATCCATCTATCCGTCCATCCATCCATCCATCCATCTATCCATCCATTCATCTATCCCTCTACCCATCCATCTATCCATCCATTTATCCATCCATCCATCCATCCATCCATCCATTCATCGATTCATCCATTCATCCATTTATTCATCCATTTATCCATACATCCAATCATCCATCAATTCATCTATCCATCCATCCATCCATCCGTCCATCTATCCATCCATCCATCCATTAATCCATTCATTCATCTATCCATCTATCCATCCATCCATCCATTCATCCATCCATCCATCCATCCATTCATCCATCCATCCATCTATCCATCCATCCATGCATCTATCCATCCATCAATCCATCAATCCATCCATCTATCTATCTATCCATTTATCCATTTATCCATCCATCCGTCCATTCATCCATCCATCCATCAACCTATCCATCCATCCAACCATCCATTTATCCATCTATCTATCCATCCATTCATCCATCCATCCATCTATCCATCCATCAATCCATCTATCCATCCATACATGCATCCATACGACTATCCATCCATCCATCCATCTATCCATCCATCCATTCATCGATCCATCAATCCATCCATCCATTTTTCCATCTATCCATCCATCCGGCAATCCATCCATTCATCCATCCATCCATCCAACCATTCATTTATCCACCCATCCATCCATCAATCCATCTATCTATCCATACATGCATTTATACATCTATCCATCCATCCATCCATCCATCCATCTATCTATCCATCCATCTATCTATCTATTTATTCATCCATCCATCCATCCATCCATTGATCCATCTATCCTTCCATCTATCTATCCATCTATCAATTCGTTGATTCATCCATCCATCCGTCCATCTATCCGTTTATCTATCCATCTATCTATCCATCCATCCATCTATCCAACAATCCATCCATCCATCCATCCATTCATCCATCCATCGATCTATCCATCCATCCATTCATCCGTCTATCCATCCATCCATCTATCCATCCATCCATTCATCTTTCCATCCATCCATCTATCGATCAATCCATCGATCCATCCATTAATTGGTCCATCTATCTATCCATCTATCCATCCATCCATCCATCGATCCATCCATCTATACATCCATCCATTCATCCATCTATTTATCCATCCATCTATACATCCATCCATTCATCCATCTATTTATCCATCCATCCTTTGATTCATTGATCCATCTATCCATCCATCCATCGATTTATCCATCCATTCATCCATCTATCTATCCATCCATCCATCCATCCATCCATCCATCCATCCATTCATCCATCCATCCATCCATCCATCTATCCATCCATCCGTCTAACATCCATCCATCCATCCATTAATCCATCCATTCCTCCATCCATTTATTCATCCATCCATCCATCCATTTATCCATCCATCTATCTATCTATCCATCCATCCATCTATCTATTTATCCATCTATCCATCCATTCATCCATCCATCAATCCATTTATTCATCCATCTATCTATTTATCCATCTATTCATTCATCCATCCATTCATCCATCCATGCATCCATCGATCCATCCATCTATCCATCCATCCATTCATCCATCCATCTATCCATCCATCCATCCATCCATCCATCCATCCATTCGTCCATCTATTTATCTTTTCTCTTCTCTATCATCCATCCATTAATCCATCCATCTATCAATACATTTATCCATCTATCCATCCATCTATCCATTCTTTCATCCATCCATTCATCTATCCATCCATTCATCTGTCCATCCATCTATTCATCTATCCCTCCATCCATCTATCCATCTATCCATTCATCCGTCTATCCATTTATCCATTCATTCATCCATCCATCCATCCAACCATCCATCTATCCATCCATCCCTGTATCCATCCATCCATCCATCTATCCATCCATCTATCCATCCATCTATCCATCCATCTATCCATCCATCTATCCATCCATCTATCCATCCATCTATCCATCCATCTATCCATCCATCTATCCATCCATCTATTCATCCATCTATCCATCCATCTATCCATCCATCTATTCATCCATCTATCCATCCATCTATCCATCCATCTATCCATCCATCTATCCATCCATCTATCCATCCATCTATCCATCCATCTATCAATCCATCTATCCATCCATCTATCCATCCATCTATCCATCCATCTATCCATCCATCTATCCATCCATCTATCCATCCATCTATCCATCCATCTATCCATCCATCTATCCATCCATCTATCCATCCATGTATCCATCCATGTATCCATCCATCTATCCATCCATCTATCCATCCATCTATCCATCCATCTATCCATCCATCTATCCATCCATCTATCCATCCATCTATCCATCCATCTATCCATCCATCTATCCATCCATCTATCCATCCATCTATCCATCCATCTATCCATCCATCTATTCATCCATCTATCCATCCATCTACCTATCCATCTATCCATCTATCTATCCATTCATCCATCCATCTATGAATTTATCCATCCATCCATCCATCCATCCATTTATCCACCCGTCCATTCATCCATCAGATCATCCATCCATCCATCCATTTATCCATCCATTCATCTATCTATCCATCCATCCATCCATCCATCTATCCATCCATTTATCCATCTATCCATCTATCCAACCATCCATCCATCCATCCATTTATCCATCCATCCATCCATCCATCCATCCTGTACATAACTAAGACTGTATAACTATATACGTTTATTCACGCACACTCACGCCAGTCAAATTCCGAACGAGTATATAGAAGAGACTACGTACAATATACGTAAATCATCGAGGAGAGACGTGAGACAATGCGCGAGATAATCGATGTCAATATATATCACCCACACACGATTGAAAATTTATTTAAAAATCAACTTGATGTCAACTTGAGATGAACTTGATGTCAACTTGAGATCAACTTGATGTCAACTTGAGATCAACTTGAAATCAACTTGATGTCAACTTGAGATCATCTTGATTTCAACTTAAGATGAATTTGATGTCAACTTGAGATAAACTTGATGTCAACTTGAGATCAACTTGATTTCAACTCAAGATTAACTTGATGTCAACTTGAGATAAACTCGATGTCAACTCGAAATCAACTTGAGATCAACTTGACATCAACTCGAGATTTACTTGATGTCGACTTGAGATGAACTTGATATCAAGTTGATGTCAACTCAAGATCAACTTGATTTCAATTTGATATCAACTGGAGATCCACTTAATGTCAACTTGATTCGAACTAAAAATTAACTTGATATCGATTCGAGATCAACTTGAAGTAAACTTGAGATAAACTGTCCGAGGAACCGTTCTCATCAGAAGGAGCGAAGATTGAACCCTCTCTCATGACTGTTATTGATAAATTAATTCTTCGTGGAAACTAAAGGAAACAAGGCCGAAAGTATAATATTTATTAGGTAAAGATTGTTCTAAAGAAATCATAATCCCAGGATCCAAAACCGCTCCTACGTAAACACGATTTTCGTGAGTTCAATTGAAAAAGTCTTTCTCCACGCTAAATGAAAGAATCTACGCCGAAAGTTGAATGTTTGTAAGGTCAAGGATAAGCTGAGAATATAATTTCCGTTATAAGATCCGCACCGACTCTAAACAGCGGAGATCGAACCCTTTTTTATGAGTAACATTGACAAATTCTTTCTCCTCGGGGAATAAAAGAATCTACGCCAGAGGTAGAATTTTTTTCATGTAAAGTTTGACCTGAGGATATTATTATCCCAGAATTCTAAATAGCTCCGATTTTAAACCTGGAGATAGAACCTTTCTTTATGAGTTTCATTGAAAAATTCTTTTTCCGCAGGAAATGAGAGAATCTACGCCGGAAGTAAAATTTTTTTCATGTACAGTTTGACCGGAGAATATTATAATCTCAGGATTCAAAACCACTCCGGCTTTAAACTGCGGAGATAGAACTCATTTTTATGAGGTTCATCGAAGAATTCTTGCTCCGCGAGAAATAAAAGAATCTATGCCGGAAGGATAGGATATTTTGCAGGACTTCCGATTTCATCCCCATAGGAAGGGGTGCACAATCCGGAAATCGTCTAGGTCGATTACCATAGACGCACCTGTGTCAAAAAATTCTACAGACCATACCGTCACCAAATCGAGATCAATCATTTCAGTATAATGTCATACACGGTGTACTCAACAAGATGAAATTCCCAGTAATTTCGATTTTATCCCTATAGGAGAGGATAAACGATCCGGAAGTCGTCTTGGTCGATGACCATCGATGCACCGTAATCGCCAATTGAAGTTGGACAGACAGTTTTTTTTCGATTTTGGCGAATTTTAAACCAATTTCAAAAATTCAAAAACATTCGAGTAAATTTTGTTATCTTTCGAATGAGACTAGGTAGAATGCATTCGGTTGAGAATTGGCCGAGTGCGAGGCGATGGAGTCAGGATGAGCAAATCGCGAATTCCGGGACACCCGAGAAAAGGGTATACGCCATTGTCGGATGGCTTTCCGAGTGGAACCATTTGAAAGAGCTGCCCGTGGCAATGAGAAATGAAAAAAAAATTAAAATCGGTCAGTTCCATCAGTGGACGACGTAACCCCAGGAAGTTGAAACGATTTTTCGATGATAACGTGCAAGTTTATTGATCCCCGCTGTGTTCTCAATTGTTTTTGCACTCATGGGCTGACTAAACATTTTGTCACTACTGTGGTGAGATGGACCAAATTTGGAAAAATCATTAATGAAAAAAAACCATTTCTATCTCTTCATCATTTTCTTCGTGACAATTTCGCTATTCTTAAAGGGGGTTTGAAGAAAAAAAAATTTAAAAAAATCAACAACTACCGTGTTTATCAGGATTCTGACTGTTCGCAAAAATCACTATTATTATTTTGTGATATTTTTCATCATCCTCTTTTGTGCATTGTAATTTTTTCAATTATTGAAGGGGTACAAACAAAATGAATTTTGGAAAATCAATAACTACCGTGTTTATCGGGATTCTGACTTTTCACAAAAGTCACTATTGTCAGTTTGCAATACTCTTTACCATCCTTATTTTTGCATTGTAATTTTTGCAATTATTAAGGGGGTACAAACAAAATGAATTTTTAAAAATCAATAACTACCGTGTTTATCGGGATTCTGATTTTTCAAAAAAGTCATTATTGTCATTTTGTAATATTCCTCATCATCATTATTTTGGCATTGCGATTTTTCCAATTATTAAGGGGACACGCCCGAAAGAAATAAAAAAATTCAATAACTACAGAGTCGATCGAGATTCTGAATTTTCAGAAACGTAAATATCTTTATTTTGCAATGGTTTTTACTATTCTTATTTTTGCAATCTAATTTTTGCAATTGTCAAGGGGGAACGAACAAAATAAATTTTTAAACATCAATAACTACCGTGTTTATTGGACTCTGACTTTGCGCAAAAATTACGATTGTTATTTTGTAATATTGTTGACCGTCCTTATTTTTGCATTGTAATTATTGCAATTATTAAGGTGGTACGAACAAAATGAATTTTTAAAAATCAATAACTACAGTGTTTATCGGGATTATGATTTTTCAAAATAGTCACTATTGCCATTTTGCGATATTTTTTATCATGATCATTTTTGCATTGGGATTTTCGCAATTATTAAGGAGATATGCTGGAAAGAAATTTAAAAAATTCGAAAACTACCGAGTCGATCGAGATTATGAATTTAAAGGAACGTTAATATCGCCATTTTACACTTTTTTTTACCATCCTTATTTTTGCATTCTAATTTTTGCAATTATTAAGGGGGTACGAATAAAATGAATTTTTAAAAATCAATAACTACCGTGTTTATCGGGATTACGATTTTTCAAAAAAGTCATTATTATCATTTGACAATATTTTTTATTATGGTAATTTTTGCATTCCGATTTTCCTAATTATAAAGGGGTTATGCACGAAATAAATAAAAAAAATTTGATACCTACCGAGTCGATCGAGATTGTGAATTTTCAAAAACGTAAATATCTTGAATTTGCAATATTTTTTACCATCCTTATTTTTGCATTCTGATTTTTGCAATTGTCGAGGGGGTACCAACAAAATGAATTTAAAAAAATTAATAACTCCCGTGTTTATCGGATTCTGACTTTTCACAAAGATCACTATTGTCATTTTGCAATACTTTTTGCCATCCTCATTTTCGCATTGTAATTTTTGCAATTATTAAGAGGGTACGAACAAAATGAATTTTTAAAAATCAATAACTAACGTGTTTATCGGGATTATGATTTTTCAAAAAAATGATTATTGTCATTTTGCAATATTTTTCATCATGATTATTTTCGCATTCCGATTTTCCCAATTATTAAGGAGTTATGCACGAAAGAAATAAAAAAAATCGATAACTACCGAGTCGATCGAGATTCTGAATTTACAGAAACGTAAATATGTTCATTTTGCACTTTTTTTACCATCCTTATTTTTGCATTGCAATTTTCGCAATTATTAAAGGGGTACGAACGAAATGAATTTGTAAAAATCAATTACTACCGTGTTTATCAGAATTCTGACTTTTAACAAATATCACTATTGTCATTTTGTATTATTCTTAACCATCCTTATTTTTTCATTGTAATTTTCGTAATTATTAAGGAGCTACGAACAAAATAAATTTTTACAAATCAATAACTATCGTGTTTATCGGGATTCTGACTTTTAGCAAAAATAACTATTTTTTTTGTAATATTTTTCACCATCCTTATTTTTGCATTGTAATTTTTGAAATTATTAAGCATGCAAAAATCCCGATAAACACGGTAGTTATTGATTTTCAAAAATTCGATTTATTCGTACCCCCTTAATAATTGCAAAAATTACAATGCATAAATGAGGATGGTGAAAAATATTACAAAATAACAATAGTAATTTTTGCTAAAAGTCCGAATCCCGATGCACACGGTGGTTACCGATTTTTAAAAATTTATTTTGTTCATAGCCCCTTAATAATTACGAAAATTACAATGCAAAAATAAGGATGATAAAGAATATTACAAAATAACAATAGTGGTTTTTGTTAAACGTCAGCACCCCGATAAACACGGTAGTTATTGATTTTAAAAAATTCATTTTGTTCGTATCCTCTTAATAATTGCAAAAATTACAATGCAAAAATAAGAATGGTGAAAAAAAGTGTAAGGTTGAGATATTTACCTTTCTGCAAATTCAGAATCTCGATCGACTCGGTAGTTATCGAATTTTTTTTATTTCTTTCGTGCATAACTCCTTAATAATTGGGAAAATCGGAATGCGAAAATAATCGTGATGAAAAATATTGCAAAATGATAATAATAACTTTTTTTTAAAATCATAGTCCCGATAAATGCGGTAGTTATTAATTTTTCAAAATTCATTTTGTTCATACCCCCTCAATAATTACAAAAATTACAATAACAAAATGAGGTCGGTAAAGAATATTGCAAAATGACAATAGTGACTTTTGTGAAAAGTCCGAATTCTGATAAACACGGAAGTTATTAATTTTCTAAAATTCATTTTGTTCGTACCCCTTTAACAATTGCAAAAATTACATAGCAAAAATAAGGATGGTGGAACATATTACAAAATAACAATGGTGATTTTTGCTAAAAGTCAGAATCCCGATAAACACGGTAGTTATTGATTTTTTAAAATTCATTTTGTTCGTAGCCCCTTAATAATTGGGAAAATTACGATGCAACAATAAGGATGGTAAAGAATAATACAAAATGACAATAGTAATTTTTGTTAAAAGTCAGAACTCCGGTAAATACGGTAGTTATTCATTTTTACAAATTCATTTTGTTCGTAACCTCTTAATAATTGCAAAAATTACAATGCAAAAATAAGGATGGTAAAAAAAATGTAAAATTAAGATATTTACGTCTCTGCAAATTCAGAATCTCGATCGACTTGGTAGTTTTCGAATTTTTTTTTCAGTTTCTCTTAAGCATATCCCCTTCATAATTGCGAAAATCGCAATGCAAAAATAATCATGATATAAAATATTGCAAAATGGCAATAGTGACTTTTTTGAAAAATCATAATCCCGATAAACACGGTAGTTATTGATTTTTAAAAATTCATTTTGTTCGTACCTCCTTAATAATTGCAATAATTACAATGAAAAAATAAAGATGGTAAACAATGTCACAAAATAACAATAGTGATTTTTGCGAAAAGTCAGAATCCCGATAAATACGGTAGTTATTGATTTTTTAAAATTCATTTTGTTCGTACTTCCGTAATAATTGCAAAAATTACAATGCAAAAATAGGGATGGTAAAAAATATTAGAAAATGAAGATTTAAACGCTTTTTTTAATTCTTAATCTCGATCGACTCGGTAGGTATCGAATTTTTTTAATTTATTTCGTGCATCACCCCTTAACAAATGGGAAAACCACAATGCAAAAATAATCGTAATGAAAAATATTGCAAAATGACAATAATGACTTTTTTAAATATCAGAATCCCGATAAACACGGTAGTTATTGATTTTTCAAAATTTCTTTCTTGCATACCACCTTAATAATTGCAAAAATGCCAATACAGACATAAGGGTGATAAAAAATACTGCAAAATCGAACGCACGAAACGCAAAAAGTTAGAATCTCGCTAGACAAGGTAGTAATTGGTTTTTTTAAATTTTTATTGTGCATATCCCCTTCATAATTGCAAAAATTGCAATACAAAAATAAGGATGATGAGAAATACTTTTTAAAAAAAAGTGGCTTTTTTGAAAAGTCAGAATCTCAATAGACACGGTAGTTATGGATTTTTTGAAATTTATTTCGCGCATATCTCCTTAATAATTGCAAAAATTGCAATGCCAAAATAAGGATGGTAAAAAAAACTGTAAAATGAAAAAAGTAATGCTTCTTCAAAGTCAGAATCTCAATAAACACGGTAGTTATTGATTTTTTTATATTTTCTTTGTGCATACCTCCTTAATAATTGCAATGCAATAATAGGGATGATAATAAATATCGTGAAAAAAAAATGACGCTTTTGTTGTACCCCGAGCAAGTAGCAACAATACGTTATTGCCACATAGCAAGAGTATTGACCGGACGTTCCAGAACGTTCGATTTGTCAACGCTAACAAATAACTGCAGGTCTTTGACCGCTGCTGACAATGCAGCGCGTGTAAAAATGACGAAACGCAATTATTCAAAATCGTGAGCCTCCAGCTCACGACAAAATTCGACAGTCTTCGAGGAACTCTCGAAGCGGTTGGTCGATCTTTAAACTCCACTTACAATTACTTAATTACTATTCATATTGGTTTCCTCAATAAAGTACGAATACTTGTCATTACATCGAACTAAGCAATTTCATTTGCATTGGCAAATACCCCACAATTCCGGATCTCATTTCCTTCTCTCGAGTCGAGTCGAAGTTCGAGGTCACAACATTGGTGGCAGCGGTGGGATGCCAACAGTTCGAAAAATCGATATTATATCGATTGTACGAGAAACTGGACGAGAGAAGATACTCCAAGACTCTAGGCGACCGAGGACCAAGGATCCGAGGATCAAGGAAGGAAGGACGATCAACCGAACCGAAGACTCCCTGAAGAGGCACTTGGTATCCAGCGACGACATCGCTGAAGAAGGCAATCAGTAGTCCAGACGACCAACGCAAAGAGGGTCAAGATCATCATGCGTCTTCTCATCTTACTGTAAGTGATGGAACGGGGGCAAGTACGAGAACGGTCTGTGTACGTTACGGGTTGACCGCAGTGTTTCCACGGAAGCATTGTTGGTTCATCCCGTGCGTGCCTTTCACGATCCGGTCCTGGGAGACTTGGCTCTCAGGCGGATGAGGCCACACTGGGGCGCTCCGAATGTTTCTCACACAAACATCGGGCGCTCTATGGTCTTGTCCCACGGTTATTCTTGTCGGGGAGTGACGCCCCCGCTCAATTTGTCAACCAAAGCTGCTCGTCGCTAAGGCGGGCAACGACTTGATGGGAGGCCTGGATAAGCGATTTGAACGAATACGCTAGGTTCGTCCGGCGTTTGCGCTTAATCCTGCGGTGGAATTTGTCGCCCACGACCGGCCTAGTCATACGTCCACTAGGAAGTAGTCTAGCTACCGTTTTGAAAGTGAGGTAGCTATTGCCCTCAAGTGGGCCAAGTTGCTGCCATTAGAACGAGGGTAGCAGCGCGGCAGAGCTCGAGTAACCACGTTCCTTCGTGGTAGCCTCTTGCACAAGGAGCCTCCGCGAGGCGTTCCCTGGTAACGTGAAGTTTCCTGAGAAACCAAGCGGCTAATTCCGATGTCGAATGCGGCATGTCGTCCGGTGGTGGCTAGCCGGTGCGTAGAGATGGTTTGCGTGAGGCACCTCCTAGTGGGGTGTCTCGTATTGATTTTGTGCTGCCGTGTATGCCTTTAAAGGCGTGGTCACACAGGGATGGCAACTTCGATTGTCATTTCCTTCATAATAAATGTAAGTGATGGAACACACAAATGAAGACAAACTGAGATAGCCCGGATTGAATTTTGGTCTGTGCGCTTGCTAGGGTTGGTACGCGCGGGCTTCGGACGCCTTGGGGGCTCGTCATCCCCCAACCACCTCACCCTTCTCCTATTATCTCCTGATAGTGGGTGGGTTTGACCCTCCTGGGGTTAGGGTCTGGGTACTCCGTTCCGGCGCGCTGGGGCTGCTCTTTGGATCGAAATCTCTAAACATAGATGGCGACTACCTGCGTCTGGTTTCGGATGTGCCAGATGAGCACAGAGGACGATAACCTCGAGACAATCCGTTCTGGGAGTATGCAATCTGGTGCTGGCGGGTCGGTGGGCTCGGGCTGTCGAGGGCTGTGTCCGTTGGATGCTCTCGACAGCGTGGGCAGTGGGTTTCCTTAAATAATCATTCTCGCTCCAAATGGGTTTCTCCCCGATTTGTCGGTTCTTTATAAGTTTGGAGTTCGGATTTTAACGGGTTTCTCCCCGATTTGTCGGTTTTCAAGTCCCGGAGGAGTTTCCTAACGGGTTTCTGTGCCCATTTTCTTCCTTGTACCTCGATAGGACTCCTCTCAAATACTTTGTGCCTGCAGCCCTCCCTCTCCCATTGATACCTACCACTAGTCTAGATTAACTTGGACAAGACTAGATTAGACTAGATTTGATAAGGTTTCAGGTAACGCAAGGGGCACCGGCTTCACTGATGTGAGAGGTTTGGTGGCCTCCCGACCCCCAGTCAACCCTCAAGGCCAAGCTGAACTGCGCGGTGACGGCATCGTGGCAGGAGGAGGTTTCGCTCCTGTCTCAAGCGCGGGGACGTCATCGGACTAGCGATCGGCGATGGTCCGTAAACAACAAGTGCTCGAGGTGGACAAGCGGCTCTGTCGACCGGGAATAACCTTTCCGCATTACTCGTGGGACAAAGATGGGAACAATTAAACAAAAATCGACGAGAAGGAAGGAAGCGATTCTGGAAGCCCATCCGAGACTAGGAGGAACATCGTCCACCGCTAAAGGAGGTAAGGGTCAATCCGCTGCGGAGTCGAGCACTCGTCGGGTCACGAGGGCACACGCGTCCGCGGCTTCGATCCAGGTCCTCGACTACGCTCTCCCTTCCGTCTGCCCAACTCGCGCGCGCTCGTCGAAAAAAGTTCCGTGCCCACGTGTCCCCGAGGGTGCTCCTCGAGCCGCTGGCGTTCCAAACCCAGGGCAGGTTTTCGATCTTGGCCTTTGTGCCATCGTTAGGGTAGAACGTTGCGACGCAATCGTGCGTGAAATCGCGACCGTTAGTCGGCCACCGGTGGCTCAGCGCGAAATTGAAGCTAGGAACGACGAAATCGACGCGATCGCGACCCCCCCTCGCGTTCCCGACCGACAGCCGCCAGCGGCTCGCGAAATCGTCCCGGTTGTCCCGCGTGACAACCCCATTAAAGTCAGACCCAATAGGGAATTTCAGATTAGGGTGCTGCAGCTGAACATGCAGCGTGCGAACAGGGTGACCGGAGAAGTGCGTGAGCTCGTGGCTGCCAAGGAGGAGTAGGACTTGACGTCCTACTCCTCCAGGAGCCGCACGTTGTGAAGCAGGGCACGAGTCAAACATTCTACGGATTCGGTGTTGGCATGAAGATCGCTGCAGTGCGCACAGCCAAACCGTGGGCTGCCGTTGCGCTCTGCAACCCCGACTATAATCTTCTTTTTCTCTCGCAGCTTAGCACGACGCACTGTGTATGTTGCGAAGTGCAGGCTCCCGGTTTTTCCTTCTACGTCGTGTCTCACTACTTCCAGTGGCAAGACGATATAGAGGTGCACCTCAGACACCTCGCTATGGTGCTTCGTTCTCTGAGGAGGAAGAGAGTTCTCATCGCATTGGATGCCAATGCGAGGTCCAACCTCTGGGGTCCGCAGGCGTCGAACGACCGTGGACTTCAGCTGGAGAGACTTATTCAGGAATTCGATCTTAGGGTAGAAAATAGAATAGATCAGGGCCCGACTTTCAGCGGGCCCAGGGGGTCGTCGTACATCGACGTTACCCTGAGCTCGCCCTTCATGTCCCCTTTCATCGGGGAGTGAAGGATTAAGAAAGAATGGACGAGTAGCGATCATCTACCGATGGATATCAGGCTTCGTGTCCCAAGGGCCGCGGGGAATGATGGTTTTCCAGCGATCAGACGGTTCAATGTAAATAGGGCCCACTGGGATCTGTTCACCCGGACCCTGACCGGTCTTTCGGAGGCGAGACTGCAGGACCTTCCTCTCTCTTCAGTGGAGGAAGTTGAGGCTATGGCAGTGACTCTCACAGACGTCCTCACCGACGCCTGTTCCGCGTCAATGCCGAGAAAACGGTACTTTAGGAAGTCCAACCCGTGGTGGACTGATAGGTTGACCACTCTTAAGAAGGGAGTATACCGCCTCAGGCGCGCGTACAAGAGAGAACGATACGAGCCTCGACGCCTTGAGATCCAGCTGGAATACCGTACTTCGTTGCGGGCCTACAGCAGGGAGGTGAAGCAGGCGAAGATCGACAGCTGGAGACGGTTCGTTACGTCGCACGGCAACGAGGAGCCCTGGGGTTTCGTTTACAAACACGAGGCGGATAAACTCCGCGTTGAGAGAGTGCTCAGCACTCTCCGGCATAACGGCACTGTCACAATGGACATGACAGAAACCGCCAGCTGCCTTTTGAATGCGCACGTTCCTGATGACCATGAGCAAGACGACACCGACGAGCAGAGGGTGGTACGGGACGGTGCGCGCATCGCACCCGATACCCCCAACGCTCTACCCTTCACCGAGGTAGAGGTTAAGAAAATCGTGCGTACCCTTAAAAATAACAAAGCTCCCAGCCCCGACCTCATCGAGGTCGTGGTAATGAAAGCAGCCTTCGCGACGATCCCCGCTCAAATGGTCAGGCTTTTTAACGCGTGCCTTCAATGGGGCGTCTTTCCTTCTGCCTGGAAGGAGGGCTCTCTCAGAGTGCTCCTGAAGGGCGAAGACAAGGACGAGAAGGACCCAAAATCGTACCGTCCCATCTGCCTCCTCTCCGTCATAGGGAAACTTTTTGAAACCCTCCTTAAAAACCGCCTCGTTCGCACGGCGATGGCACAAGGCAGACTCTCGGACCGGCAATACGGTTTCACACCGAAAAAGTCGGCGGAGGATGCGATCGTCGAGCTTCGTCACATGGTTGCGGCCTCCGAGGAGACTTATACTGTCGCGTTGCTCTTCGATATTTCTGAGGCATTTGACAACGTCTAGTGGCCCCTTGTCTTTCATAGTTTGCGCGAGAGAGAATGTCCAGCGAATGTTTTCGAGGTTATTCGTAGTTATTTCGAAGATAGAAAGGTGAAAATCACCTGGGGTAGGGATGAAGTGTCCAAGCAGGCTACCAGGGGGTGTCCTCAGGGCTCCGTTCTTGGACCTGCATGCTGGAACCTCATGTTCGACGGACTGCTCAGGATCCTTGAGGGTCTTGTCCCGGATGGTTTTGTGGCGTATGCGGACGATCTTATCGTCCTCGTGAGGGGTGACTCACGTGCTGAAATTGAAGAAAGGGGCCAACACATCGTCAACGTGATCGTTCGATGGTGTGAATCGGCCAAGTTAAGTCTGTCGGAGAGAAAGACTGAGGCCATAGTCCTCAAGACTGTATGGAACCACCCGGCCCCGATAGGAAGGAGAGGAGGAGCGCGTCCGGACCGTCAACGTAGACCAGTTAGGAAGCCAGACTTGGCAAATAGGTACCCCGTCACAAGAATAGGAAACACCGCGATTAGATTTAAGGATTCGGTGCGCTATCTCGGCGTCCATTTCGACAAGGAAATGGGTATCCGTACCCATTGCCACTATCTTAGAGACAGGACAGTGAAGCTTTTCAGCAAGCTTAGGACACTCGCAGGAACAGGTTGGGGTTTGCGTTATAAGACACTCGCTACGGTCTACAGGGGAGTCTTCGTGCCGACGGTCACCTACGGTGCCGCGGGGTGGGCTGACCTGTGTGGCGTTAGGGATCTTCAAATTCTCTCTTCCGCTCAGAGACGCGCACTCATCGCGACGGTGGCAGCCTACAACACGGTCTCTATACCGGCGCTGTGCGTCATCGGCATGGCAATACCGGTAGATTTGTTGTTGAAAATTAGTGTAGCTAGGTACCAAATTAGGATAGGCAAAGACGCCGAGATAAACGGGGTAAACGTGCCAGCGGGTGCGGACGACGCGGCAGATAGGATTAGAGCAGAGGCGGTGAACATGTGGCAGGCTGCCTGGCAGGTTGCCGATAAAGGCCGTACCACGTTTGCCTTTTTCGATAGCGTTCGAGACCGATTGGCTGCGCGCTGATTCCGTCCGAGCCATCATAGCACGCAGGTCATGACTGGCCACGGCAACTTTGGTGCAAAACTCGCCCAATTTGCCTTGGGCAGTGGGGAGTTGTGCGGCTGTGGACTTCTCGACACGGCTGAGCACTTCCTTCTCAAGTGCGAAAATTACGAGCCTCAGAGAGTAGCTCTGAGGGATCGTATTGGGGATCGCGGGTGGCCCGAAGCCGCTCAATTGATGGTTGCGACGGAGAAGACATACGCGATCTTTGACGATTATTGCAGGGAAGCCTTGTGGCTCAAGGGCATGGAAGAGGTGGGAGGGGGGGAAGAAGTTCAGGTAGAAGTGGTCGGGGAATAGGTGGGTGAGAAGGAAAATAGATATGACGGAGTGGTAAACGGGGACTTGGAGGCCTACGGGCCGCGCAGGGACGCCTAGTGCGGGAGTTGTCGGACTCTCGTGCGAAAAGCTAGCAGAACCGTAATCTTCTCGGCAAACCTGCTAGCCCGGTGATACAGCGCACGTGCGCTGAGAGTAGGCACAAACGCTGCACACATACTTTGTCGACACCGGTGTCATATGCTTGAGGGGTAGGTAGGCAGGTAATTTCGACTCTCTAACAACACGCACACCAAACAATCACACTGACACACCGGACAATTGATAAAGCGGGCTAATCCCAAGTCCGCAAACTCACCCGAGACACAATAATCCTCACAAACTCTCGTACCCATGACCTTTGCCAAATCTACCAATCCGGTCTTTTCTGGGCTTGTGTCCGGCCGGGACACAGAGAGCGGGCCTTCCCGAGGTTCCCCGTGAGTACGCGTAGATCCGATGAGCCCCTTGTGTTATCCAACGCAGAGGGACTCGGATCCTCGCGTAGCCAAACCGCTCTTTCCGTTTTCGGCTACGGAAGTCGAAGGATTTTTCCATCGCCCGTTGCCGTATGGAGGGGAATTCGCGATGTAGATAGACGAAAATGAATGCAGCGTGTGCCTGTAAAGGCGAGTTAGCATGGATTCAGTCGTTTCGGCGGCTGGGTCTTTACATTACATGTAAGTGATGGAACAAAAATTTTTGTAACTCGCCAAAGCCAGCAATTTTTTAACGTCAAATGTCGGACGACGAGCTAGTAGACAGACTCAAATTACGCGGAAATAAGTCAATTTCGAGATCGCTAGAATCATTTCTTGATCGTTCATTAGATTACGATCGAGTAGAAGAATCAACCGAAAACAAAAAAACGACGTAGGGCAACAGACAGTTCTGAAGAATTTGGACGTACTCCTGTACCCGCTGGACGTACTAAATTTATAGAAAAGAAAAGAAGAGTCACTGTAATTGGACTCGACCCTGAATTAGAGGACAGCGACCCTGAAGTAGAGGACAGTGACCCCTTTGACGTAGTAGAAACAGAACGCGGTCGAGAAATAAACCCGATAGATTTTTTATTGCTTAATATCGACGGACAGACGAACAATATGTCTAGACAAGAAACTCCAGAGAATGCGGAATACATGTCCCTTAAGGAGGCCCGTAGCCTCATACCCCGGTTTGACGGATCGAAACCGGAAGAAGTAGACGATATAATCGGAGCGTTCGGTTATGCCGATAAAAGCGTGGCCGTGCGAGATCGCGCGTCGTTGCTAGAATCAGTATTAGCGACAAAAATCGTAGGAAAAGCCTGAAAAGATACGCGATATAAACAGATAAATTCATTCCGACAATTTAAAGAACAAATGACAGCTTTGTATGGCACGCGACGTACAGTAGCTGCGTTGCAAGTCGAATTTAATACGTGTAAGCAGAAACACGGAGAAACGGTATTAGCTTATGGTCAACGACTTGAGGGAATAATGATGGAATTAATTGACGCAAGTACGACAAACGAAGCTACAGCCGCGGGCAAACAAACAATCGAAACATATGTACGTCAACGAGCTCTGCATAATTTCGAAAGAGGATTAAAAAGGGAATATCAGGTAATAATTAAGACCCGAGGATTCACCGATTTAAGCGAGGCGCTCAAGGGCGCAATAGAAGAGGAAAAATCGATGCAAGGAGGAGATTCAATCTACCGTCAAACGCACACAAAAGAACCACAAAAATGCCACAAGTGCAACAGAATAGGGCACCTGGCCAAGGACTGCAGAAGTACAACTTCCGGCTATGGAAGACAGAGTCTTCCGGCAGCACCATCGAGAGGTATGAATCAGGTAGAGGTGATCTGCCATTACTGCAAGAAGCCAGGACACTACCAAAGGGATTGTCGCCATCGAATACGAGATCAAGGACAGCAAAAATACCAAGGACCAAAAAAGGACTACCAAAAGCAGTTAAATGCGCGCGAGAAAAAGAAAGAACAAGATAAACCGCAGAACGAAAAACGGGATGGAATAATCGAAAAGAAAACCCTCAGCTCATTCGACATCGGAATGGTAACCCACAGACCCGAGAAAAATGATACAAGCACAGCTGCAAGGTCAATGGTACGTACGCTACGCGACGTTGAAGATGACGCGTTCGAGACGAAGAAATACGATCCGCAGCAAGGACGTATGGAAACAATTTTTAATGTGAACGTTCCGACGGCCGAGGAAACAGCCAACGACTTCTTTATCCCTTCAATGCACGCGAAGAGCGGGATGCTCACACTGAAAGGGGATACAGGCGCGTAGTGCAGCGTCATCAAAAAAGGCGTGCTCGATCAAAGCATCGAAATAATAGACGATATCGTTGAATTCAGAGGAGTCACTGGAACGACGTTTCGAGCATTGTGTAAAATCATGCTGGAGCTGGAGACTCCTACGGCAAAAATAAATCACCCATTTTTTGTTCTCGGAGATGATGTACCATTAGGAATTGACGGGCTAATGGGAATAGATTTTATGAAAAAACATAAAGTCGACATTTTAAATGGAGAAACAATTAAAATGTATGGGCACTGTATGCCCTTAATCAACGGATCAAAAAAATTGTCCCTACCAGCAAAAGCGGAAATTTTAATTTGCGCAAAGGCAACCGGCCCGAAGCAAGGAATCATATCAGGACGAACCTTGGAAAAGGGCGTGCAACTCGGCGAAGGGTTTGTCAGACGTGACGGTCACTGTTGTTTAACCGTGATACGCAATACAAACGAATATTCACTCGAAATAGAGAGACCAACGGTCGAGCTCGAGGAGGACAGAGGAGACTCTGCCGACGCAGCAGAAATTCGAGCGCCCACAGCCGTAATAAATGCAGTCAACTCGTACTATGCGAATGAACGTATTGAAAACATATGGAAAGAAATTACGAGAGAAACACATCTCAATGCGGAAGAGGAAAAATATCTCAGGAATTTTTGCCAACAATATGCAGACGTATTTCATATAGAGGGTGAATCCCTATATGGCACGAACAAAGTACAGCACGAAATACACGTAAAGGAAAATACTCTCCCGATCAAAGTACGTCCTTATCGACTCCCAGAAGTACACAAACAGGAAGTGATGAAACAAACGAAGGAAATGCTGAAAGAAGGAATTATTCGGCCGAGCAAAAGCCAATGTAACGCGCCTTTGTTGGTGGTGTCGAAGAAAACCGGTGCTGACGGCATAATAAGAAAAAGGGTCGTAGTCGATTTCCGAAAACTCAATGACGTCACCGAAGGCGACTCATACCCACTGCCCAATATTACTGAGATATTGGACCAGTTGGGCCAAGCAAAATATTTTTCGACCCTAGATCTCGCATCGGGTTTTCATCAAATATCAATGGCGGAAAACAATAAATGCAAAACCGCGTTTTCCACCCCGCTAGGGCATTACGAATTCAATCGCATGCCTTTCGGTCTAAAAAACGCACCGCCGACATTCCGAAGATTAATGGACGCTGTATTAGCAGGAATACAAGGTATAAAATGCTATGTATATCAAGACGATATCGCCGTCTACGGAAGATCGTTCAAAGAACATAACGATCGACGCGAAGAAATTTTTGAGCGCCTGAGAGAGGCGAAATTGAAAATACAGCCTCGAAAATGTCAATTCTTGAGGAAAGAAACCCAATATTTAGGACATATTATAACGGAAGTAGGGGTGAAACCCGACCCCTCAAAAATATCGGCAGTGCAGGATGCAGGAAACATGCCAACTCGCATTTGAAAAATTGAAAGAAAAACTCGTAACCGCTCCAATTTTGCAGTATCCAGACTTCTCAAAACCGTTCATTATCACGACCGATGCATCGGACAAAGCAATTGGAGGTATACTATTGCAGGGAAAAATTGGATCGGATTTACCTATATGTTATGCGAGTAGAACATTAAATAAAGCCGAAATAAATTATTCCACAACGAAGAAAGAAATGCTAGCGATAGTATGGGCGGTGGCCCAATTTCGGCCTTATGTATATGGAACGTCCTTCACTATCGTTACAGACCACAAGCCCCTTACATGGTTATTCAGCATAAAAGATCCAGGATCAAGACTAATGCGATGGAGAATAAAACTCGAAGAATACGACTACACAGTGGAATATAAGGCTGGACGAATTAACACAAATGCCGATGCTCTCAGCCGGCTGTATCCTCTCGCATTGCAACAATCGAGTGATACGAGTGATACGGTGATAGCGGAGAAAAGAGGGAGGGGAAGGCCACGTAAGGCCGTTCGCGCGGTCGTGACACCTAAAGACCCAGAGCCGGAGGGGCCGCGGAAAGGAGGAAGACCACGCAAGGTGACACCGCAGACTTTGAACCTCCCACCCGTTGCAGACTCGGAGACGGACAACGAGCAATACGAGCAGCATGAGGAACAGGAAAAGGAGGCAAAAGGCGAAGAAGAAAAAGAAAAGAAAATATCGAATGAAAATATAGAATCAGAAAATAGCGACATCAGCTGTGGCGAACAATACGACGATAACCGGGCACACTTTAGCCCCAACGTAGACGAAAGAAAAATCATCTTAAAAGAATATCACGACACACCGTTAGGCGGGCACCAAGGAACTCAACGCATGCTAAATAGAATAAGGAGAATATATTACTGGCCTGGGATGAAGAAAGAAATAAAGGAATATGTCAGCAAGTGTGATAAATGCCAAAGGAACAAAAAAGCATACAGGAAAAACGCACCTTTAATGATTACCGATACGCCAGAACAGGCATTGAAAAATGCGCTGTTGATATAGTAGGGCCATTGCCCGAAACGGAACATGTTAAAATCACTCGTGAAAACTGTAGAAGAAAGTCTTTCAAATCAAGTAAATAAACAAACCACAAGACAACAGTTAGACGAACGAATTACAGCATTAAGCATGGTAATCAAATCACTATTAAGCGACATGCAAAGAATGGTAGATTTTTTATCAGGGATAACGCACGGAATGATAAATCCAGGCATAATATCGCCGAAAAAATTAGTAAAATATTTAGAAGAGGCGGTACCAAATCTACCGACCGGACTGAGATTCCCCACACAAATAAAACGCACAACCATAAGTAATCTATTAAAATTAGCGGACATAGGAGCGTATAGTACACGCTACACGCTAGTAGTAGTAATAAAAATACCTCTAATCGATAACAGCTTGTACATTATTAGTGAAGCATACCCATTCCCATCGAGAGTAAAAGAAAATATATTTTCGTTTATAGAAACCACCCAAAAACATGTTGTAATCGATAAAAAATTACACACATATATATCAATGGACGAACACGAACTGAATCAATGTAAGAAAATGGTAAACCACTACTATTGTATAGCAAAAAATGGAATATTAACGATAAAACCGGGAGTACCGTGCGAAATAGCTATGTATAGTAACCCACACATTCATGCGCAACTATACAAACATCGAATTACTCACTTAAATACAACAATACTTATCGCGCTAGAAAAGGTAAATAGCTGGCTATACATAGCACCAAGCGCTGACACGTTAACTATAAGATGCAACGGGATACAAGCGACACACGAAACGATATTGGATACAGGAAAACTGGCTTTGGACGAGAAATGTTCCGTCACATCTAGAAATTTTAGATTAGAATCTTTATCAGATATAGAACAAAAAGTTCAAAATTCTTATTTACCCGCAATTAACATGACATTTTTAGAAAGCGAAATAAGAAAACTAAACGTTTCAGATTTGATCACACATAATACATTAACACACGATATAGTGCACGACCCAGCGGAATTAAATCGCATTGGAGACAGAATAGAAAATTTGAAAGAAAAACTGAATTCAAATAAGAAACTGTCGACTATGTACTATCAATCGGTCGGCACATACTCTATAGGATCATTCATAATTATATCTATTGTAGCATTGTGCATTTATCTATACAAGGAAAAATCACCACCAATTGTTTACGCAATGCCAACCGTATCAGCGATAGAAGAACCAAGACCAGCAAAACGAAAGAATCGTACAGGTCTAACAGTAAGATTTAAGCGCAATACCCCTGCAACTGGTACGGTATAAAAAACAAAAATGTATGGAAAAACGTATAATTTAACGAAATCGTAACGACGACCGTTTCGAGAGACAACAAAAATCACGGAGTGATTTCATTTAAAGGGGGAGGGATGTTGTACCCCGAGCAAGTAACAACAATACGTTATTGCCACATAGCAAGAGTATTGACCGGACGTTCCAGAACGTTCGATTTGTCAACGCTAACAAATAACTGCAGGTCTTTGACCGCTGCTGACAATGCAGCGCGTGTACAAATGATGAAACGCGATTATTCAAAATCTTGAGCCTCCAGCTCACGACAAAATTCGACAGTCTTCGAGGAACTCTCGAAGCGGTTGGTCGATCTTTAAACTTCACTTACAATTACTTAATTACTATTCATATTGGTTTCCTCAATAAAGTACGAATACTTTTCATTACATCGAACTGAGCAATTTCATTTGCATTGGCAAATACCCCACAATTCCGGATCTCATTTCCTCCTCTCGAGTCGAGTCGAAATTCGAGGTCACAACACTTTGGAAAAGTCAGAATCTCGGGAGACACGGTTGTTATTGATTTTTTTAAATTTATTTCGTGCATACTGCCTTAATAATTGCAAAAATTGCAATATGCAATAAAAAAAATGCCATAGTTGAGAATTAATGGGAATTTAAAAAAAATATCTGTTAGTACAAATTAAAAAAATTCCCATACGTGCGGATAATATGGAAATGTAATTTAATACTCATGGCGTGGAAAAGTGAAAAATTTTCCATACATCTAGAGGGTATGGTTCTTTTAAAAAAAAATTTTCAATCATGTGAACACCAACCTAAATCTACTGAGAATTGCAGCGATTGAGAATGTTTGGGATTTAAAAAAAATTACTGCATATAAAAATGTTTTGAAATTCCCACACGTGACGATAGTATGGGAATTTGAATAAAATTCTATGGCGTGGCAAAGATTAAAAATGTCTATACATGTAGAGTGTGTGGAAATTTTTTGAACATACATTTTTAACCTTGAGTTGAGCGACCTAAATCGACTTTACAATCCCATAATCTTTAAACGTATGGGAATTCCTAAATTGCCTGAAGAGAAGAGAAAAAAAGCGAAAAAAGCCGTTTTCAAAGTTGAGTCCAAATCGAAAAACAAATTGTAAAAATTATTAAAATAGGAAACGAAGCCGAATTTATCCCATTTAAAATGATGCCGCTTGTTAAATTAGTTAACGTTGACTTTCGGCGAAATGGCATTAAAAAACATTCCAGACCGTTTTTGAAGATTTGTCCGGAAACTTTCCGCCGGTAATGTAGATGGTACGGTTTTTTTGAAAATAAATTTTCAATCGTAAAAATGCTAACCTAAATCGACTGAAATTGATCGAACTTGTTCTACGTGTGGGAATTTTTAAAGCAAGAAAATTGCTATCATTGAGAACGAATTTTACAAATTTTATAACGTTGGGAACACCGTGTGGGACAATATTTTTCAATTTTCTATCCCGATTTAGTCACGGTATCCTCTGCAGAATTTTTCGACACAGGCTCGATCAAGACCACTTCTGGATCGTACACCCCCCTAATAGGAATGAAATCGGAACTCTTGCGGATTTCATCACGTCGGGTACACAGTGTGAGACAATATTCTAAAGACATCGATCTTGATTCCGTCACAGTATGCTCTGTAGAAATTTTCGATACAGGCTCGACCAAGACTACTCCCGGATCGTCAACCCGCCTTATAGGGATGAAATCGAAATTTTTACAAATTTCATAACGTTGGGCACACCGTGTGATACAATATTTTTCAATTTTCTATCCCGATTTTGTCACGGTATCCTCTGCAGAATTTTTCGACACAGGCTTGATGAAGACCACTTCTGGATCGTCCACCCCCCTTATAGGGATAAAATCGAAATTTTTACAAATTTTATAACGTCGGGCACACCGTGTTGTAATGAAATTTTGATATATATATATTGGAATTCGCAAAGACTAGAATATCGAGCGGTATTGAAAACCGGTTTTCCGGATTATTCGCGAAGACGAAAATTTCCTCGTCGTTCAACACTTATCATCGGGCACTCGTCGTGTACGGTCCAATTTAAAATTCCTCTCACTTTTCATCTTCGTGCGTATATATATATATTGACGTATCTGTATCTGTAAATCAAGACTTGCGTTCATCGATCATCGTATTATCATCGTTATCATATGTTATTCTTCGACTGAGGCATTATCGGGCTCTATACACCCATGACTTTATAATAATGCCGTTTAATGTAAATATACGATTTCCGATCATTTTAGTTGTCCTCTTTATTCTTTTATCGTTTGTCTACGTCCGCCAATCTTTCTCGTTCACATTATACGTTTTATTACAAATATCCCCTCCGAACAGATAAAATCACATATTGCTTGTCCATTTTTGCGCTTATAATATTTTCCGATATTTAACGCTCTTGAAATTCCTTTTCTTTTACACGTCATCAAATTACGTTATAAATATTTCCGTCCGTCTATAAAGCTAATCCAAAAAATAAATAAAATATCACATTTGGCGCCCGACATAAAGCAAAAAACCCAACACCTAGCCATATGAAAGCGAATAAAACCGTTTCATCGTCGCGTAAAACGCGGTCTCGCGCTACAATTTCGACATGAGATGCTCAATCTGAAAATTCTTTGAATTCGAACGTAAACACACCAAAGTCCGTACAGAGGAAGAAAAATAAAAGAGGAAAAGGGAAAAGAAAGTCGACGGATATTAATTCGAGTATAAATTCTAATTCAAGTGTCGATCCAAATAGGTCACAAAATTCATCAGAAAATATGGTCGACGATACACTACCCGTCGCAATTCGCGAGGAGTGGGAGCGTTTAAGGAACGCGCAGAGGGATTTCGAATTGCAGAGAGCCGAGTTTGAGCAAATAAGAGCTCGAAATAATCAACAACAAGTACATCAATTACCACAACAACAGGCATGTACCGGCCGCACAGCAACAAAATCAGCCGAACCAAGACGAGAATTTAATCAACGGTCTGGTAAATCACCTTCAATATTTAAACATAAACGTAAAAACGCCAAAATTCTCTGAAGAAAGTCATCCACTTGAATTTCTTGATGATTTAGAAAGTTATTTCCGATTCAAGAACGTTCGCGTGGAACACCAGCTCATTGTTGTAGAGAGTCTCATTGAAGGAAGACTCAAAGTCCGGTTTGGGGTAGCAAAAAACACTTTTAACGATTTCGCTGGGTTCAAGGTCGCATTCAAAAATCAATTTTATTCCATTCCCATTAGAGTGCGATTCAAAAGTCAGTGGACATCGCGACGGTACACTAAAAACAACAATAGTAGCATGCAAAGTTTTTATTACCAACAACTTAGAGAAGCTCAGTACTTTGAACCGCAGTTAACACCATACGAGGTAAACTATTCGATAATTCAGCAACTACCGAATCATGCGCGCGTAGCCCTCTCAACGGTCAATTTCGCGGATTCGAATCTCGTGGCACAGGCATTATTGCAATTGGACAGTTCATATCAGGATCATGAAAATTATAGAAATAAAGAATGGCGGAATAATCCAAATAATCAAAACAACAATCAGGAGAGGAAGACGCATAATATTAATTCAGTCCATCTAGCCGAAAATAACTCGGGTCAAAGTCGAAACGCGAAAAGTATTTCGAAAAATAATCCGGTACAGTCGCAGAAAACTCGAGTGGCTCCAACGTATGGAATGCCAATTCCGGTATACAATAGTTTTCCGTCGCATCAATTTCCGCAAAATTACCCGGTCTATACAAGTTTTTATCCACAAATCACAGCGTTCAATCACTTGCCTGACACCAGATATCCTCCACCGAATCTGGGTGCAGCTAATATGTTCTAACAACGGAAATCAAAATAACGCGACAAATCAAATCAATCAAAATAATTCTTTAAACTAAAAATCGGCTCGATAAATCAGGGTCCCGTATCGCGCCGACAACCATTCGATTTCATTCAGGACCTCTATCGCGACGTTTTGGGGGATAAATCTCAACCATTTAAGCTGCGAGTTTCTCTAGGAAAATTACCGAGGTTGAAGGTGTCTATTGCGGGAAATAACGCAGTTGCTTTGTTAGACACCGGAAGCCAGATAACATGTTTATCGGAACAATGGTACGAGCAAATCGCAGCAAATCATAAGTTCCACGAGTTTCCGTTGCAAAACGTTCAAATTGTACCGGCAGTCGGGAAAAAATCTGTTACAGTAAAACGTCAAATCATAACTGAAATCACTATGGGTCAAAATAAATTCGTACAGGTGTTACTCTTTGTTCCTTTTCTTACGTCCAGTGTCATATTGGGTAATGATTTTTTCGTCCGCTATAACGGAATAATCGATTATAAAAAACGAACTTTTGAAATCGGCGGTGTCCGTTTTGGTTCGGATCTTGTGTTGTTTGGAATGGGGACCGTGAAGGGACCTAAAGCTTTCATGTCGTCTTTTCTGTCCTTCCGAGATTCAAATATCATCGAATATGCCCGACAATTGGCAACTGTTTTAGCAAATAAAACATTCGAATATAACGCGATAAAAATAAAATCTCGATCAGAAAATAGTTTACAAACGAAAAAATGGTCGGTAAATCAGGGTTTGAAGGATCAAAGTAAACCTCACGATGTAAGAGGCGTCACGGTTTCATTGCAAAGTGAAACGTCAATTGACGATGTGATAAAAGATAAATATGAAGATGCTTACAACTTAAATATCTTGTTTAAGATTGTCAAGGAATCAAAATCATGGATTTAAAAAAATAGTGGTATCAATAAATTAATATCGCCGTTGCGTAATGAGGTATTAAAGGCTTCTGACCGCGAAGTAATAAGCGTTGATCAGGTTAGCAAGCCCGTACGTGGGATAAATGATAATTATGAGCATTTACTTTGTGATGATAAAAATGAAAATTGTGATATGTATGAAATATGTAACAATTGTCTCGACGGACAGGATGACGATGGGCCAAAAGGTTTCTCCGCAGTCGTACAAACCGTCGCGCGAACGCTAACGTCGCTTGACCCGGTCGAGAAGGATAATATTGTCGATTTGATTAAAAAGTATGAACCGCTTTTCTCGGACAAAGCAGGTTGTACCAACGTCTATCAACATCGTATAAAAATTAATAATATAAAACCGTTTCGAAGGATTTCATACCCGATATCGCTGACACTCCGGAGTGCAGTCCGCGTAGAGATAGACTTGATGTTGAGAGAAGGAATAATTGAACGATCTATTAGTCCATTCTGCAACCCACTTCGTGTAGTTGAAAAGAAAAATGGTGACGTGAGATTGTGCCTAGATGCGCGATATCTGAATGAAATGATTGAAGGAGATAACGAGTCTCCTCCAAATATTGGCGAAATCATGCAAAAATACTACGGTAAAAAATATATGACGACTTTAGACTTGACACACGGTTATTGGCAGATTCCTCTTGAACCTGAATCTCGGCCGTTCACAGCATTTTTGCACGAGGGTCGTTTGTATCAGTTCCGTCGAGTTCCATTTGGACTTAAGACGGCTGGAAGTGGATTCATGAGAGCCTTCAGTTTAGCCGTGGGAAATGACATGTCGGACTTTTTGACATTCTATATTGATGATCTCCTGATTGCGTCGATAAACCTCGAGCAACACTGCGAGCATCTTGAGCGCGTATTTTCGGCTTTATCAAGACATAATTTCACATTGCGATTGGATAAAGCTCGATTTTGTCAATCATCGGTTCCATTTTTGGGGTTCATAATTACTTCGGAAGGGATTTCTCCGGATCCAAATAAGCTTGATGTGATTCGCAATTTCGAAGAACCTCATAATAAATTGCACCTCCAACGGTTTCTTGGGGTATGCAATTATTATAGGCACTTCAGTATGCATCACGCCAACTATTTGGATCCCTTCCGAAGACTACTTCAGCAGGGCCAGCCATGGATTCGGATACAGGATCACTCTAACGCGTTGGTGGAGCTTAAAGAAAACTTTTGTCGGGTCGTACAGCTAGCACATTACGATTCGAACAAGGTATTTCGGGTGCAAACAGATGCGTCAGATAAAGGGATTGGGGGGATCTTGTTTCAAATCGACGAAGAGGGTAACAAGAGAATAATTTCAATCGTCAGTCGTTGCTTAATACCGGCAGAAAGGAACTATACGACAACTGAACGAGAACTCTTAGCTATCGTCTATGCAGTTGCGAAATTTAGAATGTACGTGATAGGAAAGAAATTCAAGGTTATTACAGATCATCAATCATTAACGTTCTTAAAAAGAACGCCATTTCTTACGGCTCGATTATGTCGTTGGAGTCTTTTGCTCCAAGAATATAGCTTTGACGTTGTTCATTGTAAAGGCTCTGATAATTTCGCTGCGGATTTTTTGAGCCGAAATCCTGATGGAAAATTTCATGATGAAACACCTGACAGCGTGATGATCTCGGCTTTAACGTCATTCGATATTGACAGTTTTCTTGACGAGGGAATGAATCCACTTTCTGTCGTTTGCACATTAGAATTGGATCCGAATCTTCGTCGTGAGCTCAGAAAACTCGAAAAAGCGCAAACGAGCGATCCGATTCTGATGAGAACGGTCAACGAAGACGGAGAGAAAAATAATTGTCAAAAGTACAACGGTATTTGGTTTCACCGTCGTTCGTTCGAAGACAAGTGGTGTATATTCATCCCAGAATCATTGAAGGGGTTAATAATTGAATCCGAGCACAGTAGAATTGGACATGGCGGCGTTTACAAAACGTTATGGCATCTGAAGAGACTTTTCTATTGGCGTGGGATGGCCGAGGACATCAAAAGGATAACGTTAAAATGCGACCTTTGTCAAAGGGTAAAACATCTCACCAAGGTGGCTGAGGGCGAATATTGCATGGTTGCATCTAGCAATCCATCTGACTTGGTGACGGTCGATTTTTATGGTCCGCTGCCGCGGTCGATAGGTGGTGTTTGTTATCTTTTTGTGGTTCTCGATGCATTCTCTAAATTGGTGACCTTGTACGCTATAAAGAAAGCGACCACCAGGATAGCATTGAGAAAAATAACAGACGATTACATTCCGAGAGATGGCAAACCGAAGCGCATTTTATCAGACAACGGTAGCCAGTTTACTTCGAAGGTATGAAGAGACGAGCTAGAGAAAATAGGTATCAAGGTCACATATTCATCCATACGTCACCCACAATCAAATCCAACTGAGCGCGTAATGAGAGAACTCGGAAGATTTTTTAGAACATTTTGCGCAGACCAACACACGAAATGGGCAAAGTACGTAGGCAAAATAGAGGAGTTGCTGAATTATACCACGCATTGTAGCACCGGAAGTGTACCGTACGAACTCCACTTCGGTAAAACAATAAAGGATAAGATTTTTGATATCGTAAAATTTCCAAACAACGAATCGTTACCTCGAATAGTACAAATTCAAATGGCAAAAGAACGCTTGAGGAATAGCCTTAAAAAACGTAAGGAGCAACAGGGATCTACAGCGAAATCGAATATGAAAGTGGGGGATTATGTTTTATTACGCGTGCCGCATCAGTCGAGCAATTCAGATCGTGTCACTCAAAAGTTTTTTCATCTATTTGAGGGGCCGTACGTAATCAACCATGAAGTGGGTAAAAACGCGTTCGTTCTCGTCTACGAGGATAATCCACAAAAAATAAAAGGAACCTACAACAAGGCTAGTTTGAGAGAATATCGGAGGTGATTTGCTATATAATGAATATCCATGAACGTGTTGAAAATGTGCTGTGTAATTCGGGGTCTTTCTTCGCCTTTAGACGCTCTCACACGAGAAAAACAAATGTAGAAAACTACGTAAATAATGTAATAATGTTCACCAGCCAGCGTAAAATACGTACAATGCGAATGTATAAAATCATCTTTAGAATATGGTAAGACGAGACCCTTAGTGGGGTGGAGTCAATTTAGGTATACGTAACGAGATGTAATTTTTTTACTCGACGAATCCCGTCTTATATAAAAATTAGGGGGATAATGTAATGAAATTTTGATATATATATGTATATTGGAATTCGCAAAGACTAGAATATCGAGCGGTATTGAAAACCGGTTTTCCGGATTATTCGTGACGACGAAAATTTCCTCGTCGTTCAACACTTATCATCGGGCACTCGTCGTGTAAGGTCTAATTTAAAATTCCTCTCACTTTTCATCTTCGTGCGTATATTGTATCTATATATTTATATATACAGTACTCGACAATTGAAGTGCGACAGACAGTTTTTTCTCGATTTTGACGAGATTTAGACCGATTTTAAAAAATCAAAAAAGTACATTCGAGTAAATTTTGTTATCTTTCGAATGAGACTAATTAGAATGCGATCGGTTAAAAATTGACCAAGTGCGGGGCGATGGAGTCAGGGCGTGCGAATCACGATTTCCGGGACACCCCGGAAAAGGATATACGCCAACGTCACATGGCTTTTCCAGTGAAATCATTGGAAAGAGCAGCTCGCGGCGGTCAGGATTCAAAAAAAAAAATTAAAATCGGCCAACTCCTGGGGATGCTATCGCCCCAGGGAGTTGAAACGGTTTTTCGACGATAACTTGCGAGTTTATCGATCGATTGACTTAAAATTTATCACAGAGTCGTGGTTCGTCATAGCCGACGACCCGGTCTAGGTGGTATTGTCGAAACACTCCTCGGGGATGAGATCCAGGGTTGTCCCAGATGCACTGTATCAATTATGCGCATTTTTCGCCATGATAGAGTTGTTAGCCGGAAATGAAAGTTGGTGCATCATAAAGGGGAAGATTAAACGAACAAAACGTGTGGTCGTGCAATAACCAAATCGACCTCTATCACTAAAGCAAAGGGGGTGAAAAATTGCATGAAAAATGCCGAAGTCGAAAAAGATCGCGTCCGGAGTCGCAAGGCGATGATCGATTGTTTTTGCACTCAACGTCCGACTAAAGGTTCTTTCACAACTGGAGTGAGATGGGCCAGTTTGGAAAAGCTCAGCATTGGAAACTTTTCATTATTTATTATTGTTTATCATCTTTATTTTTGTATTAAGATTTTCGCAATAATTAAGGGGATATGAACAATGAAAATGTTGAAAAAAGATAACTACCGTGCATATTAAGAATTCGATTATTTAAAAGCGTCGATTTTTTTATTCGGCACTATTTTTTAAGATCATTATTTTTGCGTTGCAACTTTTTTAAAAAATAAGGTATTAACAATAAAAATGTTGAAAAAATGATAACTACCGTGCATATTGAAATTTTGATTTTATAAAAGCGTGGATTTTTTTATTTCGCACTATTTTTGAAGATCATTATTTTTGCGTTGCAATTATTGCAAAAATTAAGGAGGTAAAATAAACAATAAAAATGTTAAAAAATTGATAACTACCGTGCATATTGGGATTTCGATTTTTTAACAGCGTCGATTTATTTATTTAGCCCTATTTTTTAAGATTGCTATTTTTGCGTTCCAATTATTGCAAAAGATAAGGAGGTATTAACAATAAAAATGATAAAAAATCGATAACTGGCCTGCATATTGAGATTTTGATTTTTCATAAGCGTAGTTTTTTTTAATTAGCACTATATTTCAAGATCATTGTTTTGCATTGCAATTTTTGCAAAAATTAAAAAGCTATTAACAGTGAAAATGTTAAAAAATTGATGACTGGTGTACGTATTGAGATTTTGATTTTTTATAAGCCTCGATTTTATTATTTAGCACTATTTTTTTGGATCATTATTTTTGCGTTGCAATTGTTGCAAAAATTAAGGAGGTATTAACAATAAAAATGTTGATAAATTGGAAACTACGGTGCATATTGGGATTTTGATTTTTTTTAAAGGTCGATTTTTTTATTCAGCACTGTTTTTTGAGATTATTATTTTTGCGTTGTAATTTTTGCAAAACCTAAGAAGATATTAACAATTAAAATGTTGAAAAATGGATAACTGGTGTGCATATTGAGATGTTGGTTTTTTATGAGCGTCGATTTTTTTACTTAGCACTAATTTTTGAGATCATTATTTTTACGTTGCAATTTTTTCAATAATTAAGAAGATATTAACAATTAAAATGTTGAAAAATTTATAACTGGCGTGCATATCGAGATTTTGACTTTGAAGGAGCGTCTTTATTTGGCACTATGTTTTAAGATTATTATTTTTTCTGTGCAGATTTGGCAAAAATTGAGGAGATATTAACAATAAAAATGTTGAAAAATTGATAACTACCATGCACATTGGGATTTTGATTTTTCAAAAGCGTCGATTTTTTTTTGCACTGATTTTTAAGATCATTATTTTTGCGTTGCAGATTTTGCAAAAATTAAGGAGATAATAACAATAAAAATGTTGAAAAATTAATAACCAGCGTGGATATTGAGATTTTGGTTTTTCAGAAGCGTCGATTTTTTTTCTTTTGCACGATTTTTCGTGACCCTTATTCTTGCGTTTCGAATTTGCAAAAATAAAGGGGATATGAACAAAAAACATGTTGAAAAATCGATAACTACCGGGCATATGGAGTTTAAGATTTTTAAGAAGGGTCGATTTTTTTACTTTGCACTTTTTTTTGAGATCATTATTTTTGTGTAGCCGATTTTGCAAAAATTAAGGAGATGTTAACACTAAAAATGTTGAAAAATTGATAACTACCGTTCACATTGAGATTTCGATTTTTTACAAGCGTCGATTTTTTTATTTTGCACTATTTTTTAAGATCTTTATTTTTGCGTTTCGACTTTTGCAAAAACAAAGGTGATATGAACAATAAAAATGTTGAAAAAACGACAACTACCGTGCATATTGAGATTTTGATTTTTCAAACGCATCGATTTTTTTATTTTGCACTATTTTTTAAAATCATTATTTTTGCAATGCAATTTTTGCAAAAATTAAGGAGATATTAACAATAAAAATGTTCAAAAATTGATAACTACCGTGCATTTTGAGATTTTAATTTTTCAGAAATGTAGAATTTTTCACTTCGCACTATTTTTTATGACCACTATTTTTGCCGCTCGACATTCGCAAAAATAAAGGGGATATGAACAGTACAAATGTTGAAAAATCGATAACTACCCGTGCATATTGAGAATTTAGTTTTTCAGAAGCGTCGATTTTGTGACTCTGCACTATTTTTCAAGATCATTATTTTTGCGGTGCAATTTTTGCAAAAATTAAGGAGATATTAACAATAAAAATGTTGGAAAATTGATAACAAGCGTGCATATTGAGATTTTGATTTTTCAGAAACGTCGAGTTTTTTAATTTGCACTATTTTTTGAGATCATTATTTTTGCGTTGCAGATTTCGCAAAAATTGAGGAGATATCAACAATAAAAATGTTGAAAAATTAATAACTGGCGTGAATATTGAGATTTTGGTTTTCCAGAAGCGTCGATTTTTTCTTTTGCAATATTTTTTATGACCCTTATTTTTGCGTTTCGACTTTTGCAAAAACGAAGGTGATATGAACAATAAAAATGTTGAAAAATCGACAACTACCGTGCATATTGGTATTTTCATTTTTCAAAAGCGTCGGATTTTTTATTTTGCACTATTTTTCAAAATCATTATTTTTGCAATTCGACTTTTGCAAAAATAAAGGTGATATGAACAATAAAAATGTTGAAAAATCGACAACTACCGTGCATATTGGTATTTTGATTTTTCAAAAGCGTCGATTTTTTTATTTTGCACTATTTTTCAAGATCATTATTTTTGCAATGCAATTTTTGCAAAAATTAAGGAGATATCAACAATAAAAATGTTGAAAAATCGACAACTACCCGTGCATATTGAGAATTTAATTTTTCAAAAGCGCCGATTTTTTATTTTGCACTATTTTTTATGATCATTATTTTTGCCTTTCGACTTTTGCAAAAATAAAGGGGATATGAACAATACAAATGTTGAAAAATCGATAACTGCCCGTGCATATTGAGAGGTAAATTTTTCAGAAGCGTCGATTTGTTTACTTTGCACTATTTTTCAAGATCATTATTTTTGCGGTGCAATTTTTGCAAAAATTACGGAGATATCAACAATTCAAATGTTGAAAAATTGATAACAAGCGTGCATATTGAGATTTTGATTTTTCAGAAGCGTCGTTTTTTTTCTTTTGCACTATTTTTCATAACCCTTATTTTTGCGTTTTGACTTTTGCGAAAATAAAGGGGATATGAACAATAAAAATGTTGAAAAATTGATAACAAGCGTGCATATTGAGATTTTGATTTTTCAAAAACGTTGGTTTTTTCATTTTGCACTATTTTTTAAGATCATTATTTTTGCGTTGCAGATTTTGCAAAAATTTAGGAGATATTAACAATAAAAATTTTGAAAAATTAATAACTGGCGTGAATATTGACTTTTTAGTTTTCCAGAAGCGTCGATTTTTTTCTTTTGCAGAATTTTTTATGACCCTTATTTTCGCGTTTCGACTTTTGCAAAAACAAAGGTAATATGACTAATAAAAATGTTGAAAAATCGACAACTAGCGTGCATATTGGTATGTTGATTTTTCAAAAGCGTCGATTTTTTTATTTTGCACTATTTTTCAAGATCATTATTTTTGCAATTCAATTTTTGCAAAAATTAAGATGATATTAACAATAAAAATGTCGAAAAATCGACAACTACCCGTGCATATTGAGAATTTAATTTTTCAAAAGCGCCGATTTTTTATTTTACACGATTTTGTAAGATCATTATTTTTGCGTTGCAGATTTTGCAAAAATTAAGGAGATATTAACAATAAAAATGTTGAAAAATCGATAACTACTGGGCATATTGGGATTTTGATTTTCAAGAAGCGTCGATTTTTTTATTTTGCACTATTCTTTACGACCCTTTTTTCTGCGTTTCGACTTTTGCAAAAATAAAGGGGATATGAACAATAAAAATGTTGAAAATTTGATATCTAGCGTCCATATTGGGATTTTGATTTTTCAGAAGCGTCGTTTTTGTTATTTTGCACTATTTTTCATAACCCTTATTTTTGCCTTCCAACTTTTGCAAAAATTAAGGGGATATGAACAATAAAAATGTTGAGAAATCGACAACTATCGTGCATATTGAGATTTTGGTTTTTCAGAAACGCCGAGTTTTTTAAATCGCACTATTTTTTGAGATCATTATTTATGCGGTGCAATTATGGCAAAAATTAAGGAGATGTTGACAATAAAAATGTTAAAAATTGATAACAAGCGTGCATATTGAGATTTTGATTTTTCAGAAACGTCGAGTTTCTTAATTTGCATTCTTCTCTAAGATCATTATTTTTGCGTTGCAGATTTTGCAAAAATGAAGGAGATATTAACAATAAAAATTTTGAAAAATTAATAACTGGCGTGAATATTGAGATTTTGGTTTTTTAGAAGCGTCGTTTTTTTTCTTTTGTACTATTTTTTATAACACTTATTTTTATGTTTTGACTTTTGCAAAAATAAAGGGGATATGAACAATAAAAATGTCGAAAAATTGATAACAAGCGTGCATATTGAGAATTGAATTTTTCAGAAGCGTCGATTCGTTTACTTTGCACTATTTTTTAAGATCATTATTTTTGCGGTGCAATTTTTGCAAAAATTACAGAGTGTGACGTGATTTCTCAGAATCACTGCCACAAGGCCAGAAACGCTCTCGCCAAAACGTATCGCTCTCGTTTAGTTGCCCGATTCAGTAAAGTAAAGGAAACGTGTTCTCGTATAGTCGCGTTTCAAGCCCGTGACAAGTATTTTTCGGTACTGAATTCGTAAGGAAAAGTCTAGGAAGGGTCGAGCGCTCGAATCCGTCGTGGAAGAGATGTCTCCAGGTAAGGAGTTGCCCTTCGGAGGAGAGCGCCGACGAGAGATCTCGGTGGGAGTGACAGAGGTCCGGCTGTAATGCCGGCGCCCCAAGATGAGAAGGAACCACGAGCTGGAGAGCAGGCGGAGAATTGTACGGGCAATGGCTGGGGAGCATTGCGCCGCGTTAAAGTAGAGTAGAGCCTTGCTTTCGCCCGGGTTCCAGGGGAAGCAACCATCGGGACCCTCAACACGCTATCGAGGATGATTATTCTCCAATCACGCTCCCGGAAACGTAAGGAGATGGAATAATGAGGCAACAGCTATCGGTCAGAGAATTTGGAGAATAATTCAAATTGTCGACAAGAGATTAGAGAGTCGGTCTCCGATCGCCGTCGAGATAAGACCTCGCGCTCTCGCTATTGTGTTTACTCTGTATCGACACTCGGTCTCGCTCTCTCTCATTCGCGCTACGCGTAATATGTCACGCTCTCGCTTGTGTGGTATACGCGCGCCTCGCGGCTGTGTGTGTGTCAATCGATTTGACAAGCGCTCTCGCACCATAGTAACGAAGAAAGTCGTTTCGCTCCCGGTGAATAGCCCAATGGGATATTCAAGTGCAGTGTGCAGTGCATCGGTGCTAAGTTCTCGTGTTTCGGCAGGAATAGCTCTCGCAACCCCCTGAAGGAAGAAATATCGTTCAGGCGAGCCATTCGTACGCTACGAGTCCGCTCACGGTCCCGGATTTGAATCAGTTCCCGCGCTACTTGCTGACATGCAACTCCGACCCTCTCTACCATAACCCGCATCCTGAGCGGCCGCGCATTTCCGCAACCGCTCATCCTCGTTCGTACGTTCCGTCCGTCTGTCTCGTCCCATTTTGTCCGTGCGGGAATCGAGGTCTTCCCACTCGATTCCCAGTTCAGTCCGGTTAGCCCACCGGCGAAATAAAAAGTGCATTCAAGGAGACGAGCGCTTCCCACTCGATTCCCAGGTATGACCGGTTTGTTAATTTCCGGGGAAACAAAAATTAACTAGCGCCCACCAGGAATGTTTGGGACGTTACGTGCGGGGGTGACGGCCGAAGGTGACGGAATCGGTATCGTTTCGATCTCGTTAAAGAAAAGAAATCCGTCACAAATGGCGCCTGACGTGGGGCCACGCCAGCAAGTAGTTGAATGTTCTCGGACAGTGTATGAAACACCCTGTATATAGTCTCGCCCAAACCGTCATTGTAGAGTTTTTTTTCTGGCTCTCTGACATTCACGCTCTCGGTCGAATTCAAGTCGTCGTTACCGGAGATTATCAAGCGAATATATTTCACGATATTGGCTCTCGAAAAATAATTGCGAAAATTTTCTATTACAATTTCCGTAGCTCTCGATTATTAAGTACGAAAATTTTCTTCTAAAATCTTCGTCGCTCCCGAAAACTAATTGCGAAAATTTTATTCGAATTTTTGCTGCTCTCGATCATTAATTGCGAAAATTTTCTTTAAAAATTTTTTGTCGCTCCCGAAAATTAATAGCGAAAATTTTATACGAATTTTCGCTGCTCTCGATTATTAATACCGAAAATTTTATTCGAATTTTCGCTGTTCTCGATTATTAATTACGAAAATTTCCTTTTGAAATTTTCAGCGCTCCCGAAAACTAATTGCGAAAATTTTATTCGAATTTTTGCTGCTCTCGATCATTAATTGCGAAAATTTTCTTTAAAAATTTTTCGTCGCTCCCGAAAATTAATAGCGAAAATTTTATACGAATTTTCGCTGCTCTTGATTATTAATAGCGAAAATTTCATTCGAATTTTTGCTGTTCTCGATTATTAATTACGAAAATTTCCTTTTGAAATTTTCAGCGCTCCCGAAAACTAATTGCGAAAATTTTATTCGAATTTTTGCTGCTCTCGATCATTAATTGCGAAAATTTTCTTTAAAAATTTTTCGTCGCTCCCGAAAATTAATAGCGAAAATTTTATACGAATTTTCGCTGCTCTCGATTATTAATAGCGAAAATTTTATACGAATTTTCGCTGCTCTCGATTATTAATAGCGAAAATTTTATTCGAATTTTCGCTGTTCTCGATTATTAATTACGAAAATTTCCTTTTGAAATTTTCAGCGCTCCCGAAAACTAATTGCGAAAATTATATTCGAATTTTTGCTGCTCTCGATCATTAATTGCAAAAATTTTCTTTAAAAATTTTTCGTCGCTCCCGAAAATTAATAGCGAACATTTTATACGAATTTTCGCTGCTCTCGATTATTAATAGCGAAAATTTTATTCGAAATTTCGCTGTTCTCGATTATTAATTACGAAAATTTCCTTTTGAAATTTTCAGCGCTTTCGAAAACTAATTGCGAAAATTTTATTCGAATTTTTGCTGCTCTCGATCATTAATTGCGAAAATTTTCTTTAAAAATTTTTCGTCGCTCTCGAAAATTAATAGCGAAAATTTTATACGAATTTTCGCTGCTCTCGATTACTAATTGCGAAAATTTTCATTCGAATTTTCGCTGCTCTCGATTATTAATTGCAAAAATTTTCTTTTAAAATTTTCGTCGCTCTCGAAAATTAATAGCGAAAATTTTATACGAATTTTCGCTGCTCTCGATTACTAATTGCGAAAGTTTTGTTCGAATTTTCGCTGCTCTCGATTATTAATTACGAAAATTTTCTTCAAAAATTTTCGTCACTCTCGAAAATTAATAGCGAAAATTTTATACGAATTTTCGCTGCTCTCGATTATCGATAACGAAAATTTTATTCGAATTTTCGCTGCTCTCGATTATTAATAGCGAAAATTTTATTCGAATTTTCGCTGCTCTCGATTATTAATAGCGAAAATTTTATTCGAATTTTCGCTGTTCGCGATTATTAATTACGAAAATTTTCTTTAAAAAAATTTTCGTCACTCTCGAAAATTAATAGCGAAAATTTTATACGAATTTTCGCTGCTCTCGATTATCGATAGCGAAAATTTTATTCGAATTTTCGCTGCTCTCGATTATTAATAGCGAAAATTTTATTCGAATTTTCGCTGCTCTTGATTATTAATAGCGAAAATTTTATTCGAATTTTCGCTGTTTTCGATTATTAATTACGAAAATTTCCTTTTGAAATTTTCAGCGCTTTCGAAAACTAATTGCGAAAATTTTATTCGAATTTTCGCTGCTCTCGATTACTAATTACGAAAATTTTCTTTCAAAGTTTTCGTCGCTCTCGAAAATAAATTGTGAACATTTTAGTCCAATTTTTGCTGCTCTCGATTATGAATTACGAAAATTTCCTTCCGAAAGTTTTCGTCGCTCTCGAAGATCAATTGCGAAAATTTTATTCGAATTTTCGCTGTTCTCGACCATTAACTACGAAAATTTTCCTTTAAAATTTTCGTCGCTCTCGAAAACTAATTGCGAAAATTTTATCCGAATTTTCGCTGCTTCGAACATAAATTGCGAAAATTTTCTTTTGGAATTTTCGTCGCTCCCGATCATTAATTACGGAAATGCTATTCGAATTTTCGTAGCTCTCGAATGCCACGAAGCCACCCCTCCCTGCGAGGAGTCCTTCGTAGTTCACGGAGACAGTTATATGTCGTAGTTAGGTGGCAAATTAATCGTCATGTTCGCGAGATCGGGGATGACGTCACGAACCTCGACACGCGTGAGCGGGTAACCGTTAGGCGTAAGTCTATTGTTCGAGCTTCGAGGGCCGACGAAAATCCCCGAAAATTGGAGAAAAACCGGTTTCGGAGCTTCCGAAGGGCCCCCGCTCCAAGTCCTACTGCTATCGCTATCGATAGGCGAGGATCCGTGATCGATGATTAATCTATCGCGAATCTTCACAGTGGACGGAGCTTTTAGCAACGCACACCCACTTCGCACATTACCATACTACCGATACACGTGAGTACCGTTTGTTCTCGGTTGGATTATATACGCCCTATAGTTTCCGTTCGCGAGATTTTTTCCAAGAGGGTCGCCACCTCGAAAGTGATAAAATCGTAAAACGCTCTCGGATTTTCGGGAAAATGAATTGCGATTGATATTTCGCGAATTTCCCGAAAGTCATAAACTTTCGAACGCTCTCGATTTTTTTTTTTTTCCGAGAATAACCGCGAGTGATATTTCGCGAGTTTTCTCGGAAATTATAAATTTTCGAACGCTCTCGGATTCTCGGGAAAAATTATTGCGAGTGATATTTCGCGAATTTCCCGGGAGTCATAAATTTTCGAACGCTCTCGAATATCTCGAGAAGAACCGCGAGTGATATTTCGCGAGTTTTCTCGAAAATTATAAATTTTCGAACGCTCTTGGATTCGCGGGAAAAATTATTGCGAGTGATTTTTCGCGAATTTCCCGAGAGTCATAAATTTTCGAACGCTCTCGAATTTCTCGAGAGTAACCGCGAGTGATATTTCGCGTGTTTTCTCGAAAATTATAAATTCTCGTACGCTCTCGAATATTTCGAGAATAACCGCGAGTGATACGTCGCGGGGTTCTCGAAAATTATAAATTTTCGAACGCTCTCGGATTCTCGGAAAAATTATTGCGAGTGATATTTCGCAAATTTCCCGAGAGTCATAAATTTTCGAACGCTCTCGGATTCTCGGAAAAATTATTGCGAGTGATATTTCGCGAATTTCCCGAGAGTCATAAATTTTCGAACGCTCTCGAATTTCTCGAGAAGAACCGCGAGTGATATTTCGCGAGTTTTCTCGAAAATTATAAATTTTCGAACGCTCTCGGATTCGTGGGAAAAATTATTGCGAGCGATTTTTCGCGAATTTCCCGAGAGTCGTAACTTTTCGAACGCTCTTGAATTTCTCGAGAGTAACCGCGAGTGATATTTCGCGAGTTTTCTCGAAAATTATAAATTCTCGTACGCTCTCGAATATTTCGAGAATAACCGCGAGTGATTCTTCGCGGTTTTCTCGGAAATTATAAATTTTCAGACGCTCTCGGATTCTCGGAAAAATTATTGCGGGTGATATTTCGCGAATTTCCCGAGAGTCATAAATTTTCGAACGCTCTCGAATTTTTTTTTTTTGAGAACAACCGCGAGTGATATTTCGCGAGTTTCTCGAAAATTATAAATTTTCGAACGCTCTCGGATTCGCGGGAAGAATTATTGCGAGTGATTTTTCGCGAATTTCCCGAGAGTCATAAATTTTCGAACGCTCTCGAATTTCTCGAGAATAACCGCGAGTGATATTTCGCGAGTTTTCTCGGAAATTATAAATTTTCGAACGCTCTCGAATTTCTCGAGAGTAACCGCGAGTGATATTTCGCGAGTTTTCTCGAAAATTATAAATTCTCGTACGCTCTCGAATATTTCGAGAATAACTGCGAGTGATATTTCGCGGGGTTCTCGAAAATTATAAATTCTCGTACGCTCTCGAATATTTCGAGTATAACCACGAGTGATATTTCGCGGGGTTCTCGAAAATTATAAATTCTTCGAACGTTCTCGAATATTTCGAGAGGAACCGCGGGTGATAATTCGCGAGTTCTCGTTTAGTTAGAGAATTCCGTAGAACCTCGCCGATCTCGATCAAGATCCCGCTTTCCCCCCTATTCGTTCCCCATCAGAGAGACGATGACGGGACGGGGGCAGAAAGCTCTCGAAGTCCCGCCGCGTATCTCGGAGGGGGAGGAAGGACAACTCGCCTCCTCAGAGGACAGCGACTCGTTGCGGATCGCAGACCTGAGCCTCGGGGCGCGGGGCTCAGACCCCGAGAGGCACAGGCGAATGAGCTCACATGGATCTCGCACGCGGAGGTGGGCGAGTAATTTCGACCCCCCTCCGGGTAGCTCGGCTGCCCGACACTCTAGCAGCGGGACGCCGAACAACGTTGCTCCCGAGGACCCACTTGTCAGTAGGCCCTAGGAGCTTCCGCGTCCACCTCAAGGACGCGAGCAACCTCGACGGCGGATCCATCCCCGTCGGAAAGATCTCGAGGAGTCGGACGATCGGTCGATCGATCGACCACCCGCCCGGGGCCGGTTTTTATCGCCCCACCGAGTGCTCCCGGAGGTTCGCCGATGGGAACTGTCATTCTCGGGTCGACGGGGGGAAGACGTGGAGGATTTCCTCGCCCTCGTCGATGAGGGTCGATCGTTAGTCCCCATACGGGACACCGATCTCCTCAAAACGGTCTCGTTTTGTCTGAAGGGAGTGGCCCGGATATGGTACCGGGAGGCCCGTGCCTCCATACTCTCGTGGACGGAAGCCAAGGCCGCCTTCCGCGAGCGATTCTCCGATCCGGATTACCAGATCGCGCTCCGGGAGGAGATCTCGAGCAGGACTCAGGGAGACGCCGAGTCCACGCTCGCGTACCTGAGCTGCATGCGTGGCCTGTTCGCGCGGCTCGACCCCCCATGGTCGGAACGTGAACGAGTCCGGTACGCGCACCGGAATATGCTCCTGTCCTACCGCCTCGTGATTCCCGTGACTGCGGGGACCACGATGACAGGTCTCGAGCGTACGGCAGCCCGTCAGGAGCAGATCCTGCGGAGCGCGAAGACGCGGCATCCCCCACCGAGGCCGGACGCATCCTTATGCCCGAGCCTCGCTTATCGGGAACCGCGTGCGTCGCAACGCTTTCCCCAGCGCGCAGAGTTGAAGGCTGTGCGAGATCCCGATGAGGCCCATGAGCCCGAATTCTCGCCGGACGAGGAGGACCAATACGACCTCCTGCATGCATTGATGCGACCCCGTTCGCGACAGGCTCCGGATTCCAAGCGAGGCACGCGAGGCCCCGCAGCATCCCGCCCGTCTCCTTCGAAGCAGTTACCGAAGCCTTCTTCGGAGGAGGCTCCGAGGGGTGAGGGTGATTCCCTGCCGCCTCCAGCTACCGATACGAATACCCCGGAACCAGCGTCAACAGCCAAGTGGGAATGCTGGAATTGCCACAAGCCGGGGCACCGCTACCGCGAGTGCAAAGAGACGCAGCGCCTCTTCTGCCGCCGGTGCGGATGTTCAGGGACGACCACGGCACGTTGCCGCTTTTGTAACAAGGGAAACGCGGATGGAGGCGCGTGAGCAACCCCATCGCGCCTCCCCTGCCGGTCGGCCTCGATCCCAATTCTTTCTCGCTAGTTCCGGGTACAACCGTGAATTGCTCTCGTGTATCGAAGCCCCGTCGCCACGCTACCGTACGCAAAAACAGACGGACGAAGCGATCGATACCTGCCACAGATCCCGCCACGCTGTCGCAGGAAAACTCCCCGCTCGATGGGACCGTGGTTAACGCCGCCTCAGGTTCAGGCGTTATCGCATTCAGGGTCGAAATGACCGTTTATGGTCGGCCCGTACGAGCTCTCGTCGACTCGGGTGCTACGAGGACGTTTATCGGCCCAGCACTCCTCCAGTCGCTCACTGGTTTCGGCGTTCGCGCGAAACCGATCCCGCCGCGATCCGTGTTGGTCGCAAACAGCCAGGTCGAGACGGTGCGAGTGGCCTACGAGCTACCAACTCTCTTGAATGGCCGCCATACCGACGCTCTCGCACACCACTTACCCTCGCTCTCGGAAGATCTAATCCTTGGATTAGACTTTCTACGCTCTGCCAAGATGGTCGTGGATTTTTTCGCGGGGTCGTGGTATTTCCGCGACACACCGGACGAACGCTACACCTTCGATCCCGAGGACGATACCCCGCGCATCACGATGTGTTGTGGGCTCCGGACTCCAGATACCGACGAGGCTATTCGCCTACGCGAATTCCTCGAAGCTCACGTACCCCAAGCTCCCGCCGAGTCGGTAGTCACCTCACTCGTTGCACACGATATCGAGGTGGGGGACAGCCTACCCATCAAGCAGAAACCGTACCCCGTGACGCCGATCATCCGCGACGTCATGTGGGCGGAGGTCGACAAAATGCTTGCGACCAACGTTATCGAGCCATCAAAGAGCGACTGGGCCAGCCCCGTCGTCATGGTGAAGAAGCCAAATGGCAAATACCGTTTCTGTATCGATTACAGAAAAGTTAACGCGGTCACGAAGAAGGATGCTTACCCCATCCCGAACATGACTGGTATTCTCGATGAATTGAGACAAGCCAACTACATCTCGACTCTGGACTTGAGTCAGGCGTATTGGCAAGTCCCAATGGAACCCGTCTCACGGGAGATTATGGCCTTCGTGATACCAGGCAGAGGCTTATTTCAATTCAAGCGGATGCCGTACGGCCTCACGAACGCTCCCGCCACGTTTCAACGAATGTTGGACAGGCTTATCGGTGCGGAAATGTATCCGCACGTTTTCGTGTATTTGGACGATATAATTATCGTTACGAGGACCTTCGACGAACACCTGGTGTGGCTCCGCAGGGTCCTTGATAAGATCTCGTCCGCGGGCCTCGCGATCAATCGCGAGAAGAGCGAATTTTGTCGCTCCCAGGTCCGGTACCTCGGCTTCCTGGTCAACAGCCAAGGCCTTGAGGTCGATCCCGAAAAGATCTCGCCGGTTCTCGACTTCCCTGCACCAAGGAACCTGCGGCAATTACGCCGCTTCCTCGGCATGGCGTCCTGGTATCGTCGCTTCATACCAGAATTCGCCACGATCGCGGAGCCGTTGACATGGCTCACCAAACGGGATAACCCCTGGAAATAGGACCCCGAACAGCAAAGCGCTCTCGATACGCTGAAACAGAGGCTAACGAGCACACCCACGCTCGCCTGCCCGGATTTCTCGCTCCCGTTCACGCTCCAGACAGACGCCAGTGGCGTCGGGCTGGGTGCCGTGCTCACGCAGGTGATCGACGGTCACGAACGCGTTATCGCTTATGCGAGTCGAGCTCTGTCGGCACCGGAGAGGAAATACTCCGTCACCGAGCAGGAGTGCCTCGCTGTGCTCTGGTCGATACGGAAGTTTCGATGCTACCTTGAGGGATATTGGTTCACGGTTATCACGGACCACAGCAGTTTGCGATGGTTACATAACCTGAAGAATTCCACGGGTCGGCTTGCCCGGTGGGCCTTAGAGTTGCTGGAATACAGCTTCATTATCGTCCACCGTAAAGGCGCGCTGCACCATGTTCCCGACGCGCTCTCGAGGATCCCTGAGGGTCAACCCGAGGCGGCAAACTGCGTCCGGGACACTCAGGATGCCTGGTACCGACGGCGGTTCCGCGATGTTTCGCGAACCCCGGACGAATTCCCGGACTGGAAGATAGTCAATGGTCGGCTGTACTTCCACCGGCCAACTGATCTCGCTGATCTCGATTTCGAGGATCTCGACGCGTGGAAGCTTGTACTGACCCGCGAATCCCGACCGGTCGTGTTAGACGAGTGTCATGCGCTACCGCAAGCCGGCCATTTGGGCGTCGAAAAGACGTATCGACGTCTGGTGACGAGCTATTATTGGCCCGGCATGTTCAAGGACGTGGTGGCACACGTGCGGCAGTGTGACAACTGCCAACATTGCAAGGTCGAGCAACAGGTTCCCGCAGTCCCCGTGTGATGGGGCACCGCGTGGTTGCAGAACCCTGGACGACCATCGCTACCGACATTATGGGCCCAGTCACCCGCTCGGCGGCTGGAAACTCATACGTTCTCGTGATTCAGGACCTGTACACCAAATGGATAGAGGTCTGCCCGTTGCGAAAAGCCAACGGGAAAGCGATCTCGAAAGCTCTCGACGACTTAGTCGTAACTCGATGGGGAGCCCCTCGAGTTATGATCACGGACAATGGTACCGAGTTTATTAACCGGGACCTACGTCAATTTACCGAGCGAGTGGGTATACGGCATAGCACCACCCCGCCGTACCACCCACAAGCGAACCCTACCGAGCGGGTGAACCGCGTGATCAAGACCATGATCCGCGCGTTCCTTGGTGTGGACCATCGGGAATGGGACCACCACCTGCACGAGTTCCGGTTTGCGTACAACACGGCGCACCACAGTTCTCTGCAGGCCACGCCTGCGTTCGCGAATTTTGGTCGCGAACCCCCCGCCGCCGCCTCACGGCGACGCACGGAGGAGGGCGCTCCCGAAATCATCCCTCGCCCCCATGAGGAATGGATGAGGCGAATGGCCCGCTTGGATACTTTGCGCACGGCCTTCACCCACGCTCTCGACGAAGCCTTTCGGAGGCAATCCGAACACTACAACACCCGTCACAGGGATCGTACGTTCGAAGTGGGAGACCTCGTCTTACGGCGAGCCCACACGCTCTCGTCCGCGGCCCGACACATATCGGCCGCACTCTCGCAACCCTTCGAAGGGCCATATATGATCTCGAAGCGCTTATCGCGGGTAGTTTACGAACTATCCGATCTCGCCGGGCGATCTAAAGGGAAAATCTCCGTTCAGGATATTAAGCCCTATCATCCGCCCGATCTACCGAACTAATAAAACAGTTAGTTGCAGGATCTCGAGATGGCAGAATCAGATTTTTCGGACGACGACGAGATGGTCGTCATCGAGGGGAGTGAAGGGAGCCCGGTGGCATGGTTCGACGACATGCTGAGGGCCACGGTGGACCTCGGCCCGCCCGTGCAGCCAACCCCGGCCCCTGTGGTACCGGATGCTACGTGGGAGCTGCTACAGGCTTGCGCGGCGGCATTACAGGACGCCACGTCCAAGGACGCGGAGGGGCTCGTGAAAGCCATCCGCGAGCTCTCGAAAGGGGCGGTGCAACAGGCACCCTCGCCAAGCGGGACTGCGGACGCCCCAGCCCCGCTGCGGATCCCGGACCCGACGCCACCGGAGTCACCCACGGCAGCGCCCCCACAGGCCAGTGGGTCGCAGCAAGTAACGGGCTCGGTAACGGCAACGACCAACGAGCCGCTCTCGAGGCGGGACCCGGAACCCGCCACCCAAGGGGATCCCGCAGCTACCGATCCGCTAGGTCTGGCAGGGCCATCGACTTCGCTCCCGATACACGGCGGTCCCGAGTCGGCCCCGTACGCTCTCGTCGCGCCGCTCTTGAGCGAGCGTGCTATAACTGCGGAGAGCCCGGACACTGTTACGCGCAGTGCCCGCGAGGCCCCCCAACGAAGACCTTCTGTCGTCGCTGTGGTCGGAAGGGGAAGACCCTCCGGACATGCCCCAGTTGCAGTCAGGAGTGGCGGCGCCAAGGACCCTACGTCCCGATCGTCGGCCGGAACGTCCCTCGGGATGAGTTGAGGAGTGTGCGAGTCGCCAGGGCTCCAGCCAGACCCCCGCGCACCCCGATAGCCGTTCCGGTGGAGGAGGCGGTTCCGACGACAGTTCCCGAGCAGAAGCGTAAGCGGACGCGCTCCCGACGGGCGAGGAGAAATAAGCAGGCGCCTGCCCAAGGCTAGGCGCGCCTCGCCGCTCTCGCGGGGAATCTCTCAGAACCCCAGATCTCGTACATGGCCAAAGCCATGGCTCTCGTTAGAGGAACCACGCGTTCTCGATCTCGTCAAAGAACCCAGGTCTTAGCTCTCGAAATGGCCGCAGGCCACAGCTCTCGATGAAGGAACCATGAGTTCTTGTGTTCACCGGAGGCCGTTGGGCCCCGATCTCTTGATCAATCAGAGGTTAGAGTGGGCATTAGAAGAACCGAGGAACCTAGCTCTCGCAAGGTGGGTCAATAGACCCCCGATCTCGTGAAAGGAATACCCGGTGACGGGAAATCCAGCTCTCGTCAACGGTCATTTGACCGTCGCTCTCGCCAGGGGCCTCCGGGCCCGGATCTCGCCATGCTCTCGCGACTCACTAGAGTCCCAAAAGGGGCTGAGGGAGGGTCACAGCCGCAAACGCCACGGCCATGCTCTCGTTAAGGATTCCCGGATCCAGATCACGCAACGCTCCCGGAACCACGCGGAACGTGCAGATAATAGGAAGGAGGGCCATTGGAGTGATTTTGGTAAGTCCAATCCCACTCTTACTGTGCCGTCCATAATGGTGTGGGTTCAATGGCGGCCGCAGGCGGGCCGCTAGAAACAAAATCGATTTTATTCACGAACCTTCTCGTGCGAGCGCGATTACGCCTTTAGCAAACGCTCTCGTCTCCCCAGACATGAATCATGCTACCGTTAGTAACCTGGGAAGAAAAGTTCCGCCGTGCAAGACTGGCGTCAGAACGGATCTCGACACAAAAAGAATTTTTTTTTATATTAGATAAATAACCTCTCGACACACTCATCGGCGTGAGCAGTGGTCGATACGAGAGGGTACGCTATCGAATCCATGACGCATGATTAGCTACCGTTTGATCCCTACGCCAAAGCCACCCGTAAGGGGTGAGGAGTTGTGACGTGATTTCTCAGAATCACTGCCACGAGGCCAGAAACGCTCTCGCCAAAACGTATCGCTCTCGTTTAGTTGCCCGATTCAGTAAAGTAAAGGAAACGTATTCTCGTATAGTCGCGTTTCGAGCCCGTAACAAGTATTTTTCGGTACTGAATTCGTGAGGGAAAGTCTAGGAAGGGTCGAGCGCTTAAATCCGTCGTGGAAGAGATGTCTCCAGGTAAGGAGTTGCCCTTCGGAGGAGAGCGCCGACGAGAGATCTCGGTGGGAGTGACAGAGGTCCGGCTGTAATGCCGGCGCCCCAAGATGAGAAGGAACCACGAGCTGGAGAGCAGGCGGAGAATTGGACGGGCAATGGCTGGGGAGCATTGCGCCGCGTTAAGGTAGAGTAGAGCCTTGCTTTCGCCCGGGTTCCAGGGGAAGCAACCATCGGGACCCTCAACACGCTATCGAGGATGATTATTCTCCAATCACGCTCCCGGAAACGTAAGGAGATGGAATAATGAGGCAACAGCTATCGGTCAGAGAATTTGGAGAATAATTCAAATTGTCGACAAGAGATTAGAGAGTCGGTCTCCGATCGCCGTCGAGATAAGACCTCGCGCTCTCGCTATTGTGTTTACTCTGTATCGACACTCGGTCTCGCTCTCTCTCATTCGCGCTACGCGTAATATGTCACGCTCTCGCTTGTGTGGTATACGCGCGCCTCGCGGCTGTGTGTGTGCCAATCGATTTGACAAGCGCTCTCGCACCATAGTAACGAAGAAAGTCGTTTCGGTCCCGGTGAATAGCCCAATGGGATATTCAAGTGCAGTGTGCAGTGCATCGGTGCTAAGTTCTCGTGTTTCGGCAGGAATAGCTCTCGCAACCCCCTGAAGGAAGAAATATCGTTCAGGCGAGCCATTCGTACGCTACGAGTCCGCTCACGGTCCCGGATTTGAATCAGTTCCCGCGCTACTTGCTGACATGCAACTCCGACCCTCTCTACCATAACCCGCATCCTGAGCAGCCGCGCATTTCCGCAACCGCTCATCCTCGTTCGTACGTTCCGTCCGTCTGTCTCGTCCCATTTTGTCCGTGCGGGAATCGAGGTCTTCCCACTCAATTTCCAGTTCAGTCCGGTTAGCCCACCGGCAAAATAAAAAGTGCATTCAAGGAGACGAGCGCTTCCCACTCGATTCTCAGGTATGAACGGTTTATTAATTTCCGGGAAAACAAAAATTAACTGGCGCCCACCAGGAATGTTTGGGACGTTACGTGCGGGGGTGACGGCCGAAGGTGACGGAATCGGTATGGTTTCGATCTCGTTAAAGAAAAGAAATCCGTCACAGGAGATATCAACAATTAAAATGTTGAAAAAATGATAACTAGCGTGCATATTGAGATTTTGATTTTTCAGAAACGTCGATTTTTTCATTTTGCACTATTTTTTAAGATCATTATTTTTGCGTTTCGACTTTTGCAAAAATAAAGGGGATATAAACAATAAAAATGTTGAAAATTTGATAGCTAGCGTCCATATTGGGATTTTTATTTTTGAGAAGCGTTTTTTCTTTCATTTTGCACTGATTTTCATAACCCTCATTTTTGCCTTTCGACTTTTGCAAAAATAAAGGGGATATGAACAATAAAAACGTCGAGAAATCGACAACTATCGTGCCTATTGAGATTTTGATTTTTTAGAAACGTCTAGTTTTTTAATGTGCACTATTTTTTGAGATCATTATTTTTGCGGTGCAATTATGGCAAAAATTAAGGAGATGTTGACAATAAAAATGTTGAAAAATTGATTACAAGCGTGCATATTGAGATTTTGATTTTTCAGAAACGTCGATTTTTTCATTTTGCACTATTTTTTAAGATCATTATTTTTGCGTTGCAGATTTTGCAATAATTTCGGAGATATTAACAATAAAAGTTTTGAAAATTTATAACTGGCGTGAATATTAAGATTTTGCTCTTCAGAAGCGTCGTTTTTTTTCTTTTGCACTATTTTTTATAACCCTTATTTTTGCGTTTCGACTTTTGCAAAAATAAAGGGGATATAAACAATAAAAATGTCGAAAAATTGATAACAAGCGTGCATATTGAGATTTTGATTTTTCAGAAACGTCGATTTTTTTCATTTTGCACTATTTCGTAAGATCATTATTTTTGCGTTGCAGATTCTGCAAAAATTAAGGAGATATTAACAATAAAAATGTTGAAAAATTAATAACTGGCGTGAATATTGAGATTTTGATTTTTCAGAAACGTCGATTTTTTCATTTTGCACTATTTTTTGAGATCATTATTTTCGCGTTGCAGATTTTGCCAAAATTAAGGAGATATTAACGATAAAAATATTGAAAAATTAATAACTGGCGTGAATATTGAGATTTTGGTTTTCCAGAAGCGTCGATTTTTTCCCTTTGCAATATTTCTTATTACCCTTATTTTTGCGTTTTGACTTTCGCAAAAACAGAGGTGATATGAACAATAAAAATGTTTAAAAATCGACAACTACCGTGCATATTGGTATTTTCATTTTTCAAAAGCGTCGATTTTTTTATTTTGCACTATTTCTCAAGATCATTATTATTGCGTTGCAATTCTTGCACAAATGAAGGAGGTATTAACAATAAAAATGTTGAAAAATTGATAACTACCGTGCATTTTGAGATTTTAATTTTTTGAAATCGTTAATTTTTTCATTTAGCACTTTTTTTTAAGATCATTATTTCTTCCTTGCAATTTTTGCAAAAATTATCGGGATATGAACAATAAAAATGTTGAAAAATCGACAACTGCCGTGCCCATTGAGATTTTTATTTTTCAAAAGCATCAATTTTTTTATTTTGTACTATTCTTTGTGACCCCTATTTTTGCGTTGCGACTTTTGCAAAAATAAAGGGGATATGAACAATAAAAATATTGAAATTTCGATAACTCATATTGAGATTTTGATTTTCCAGAAGCGTTACTTTTTTTATTTGACACTTAATTATCATTTTTTTTGCATTCCGAGTTTTCTTCCTTCTCTTCGATAAGGGATGCAAATGACAAGTTTGCCATTTCTCCACTGGATGTAACCTATTGAAAGTTTTTTGAAAAATCCATCCATTTCAAAGCCCTCCATCTCTTAGCCGGTGAATTTTGCCAATTGCTTGGCAAAAACTCACCGTTGTCCGACTTTCACCACGAGGAGGTGGATGGACGGGCGTATGGTGCAACACCTTCGAAAGTCGTGTGTTTGTGTTTGTATTTGTGTTTGTGTGTGTGGGTGTGTGTGTGTGTCTGTGCGTGCGTTTTGGTGTGTATTTGTATTTGTGTGCGTGTGTGTCTGCTCCACGAATCTCGACGGCAGCGCCTATCGTGCGATTAATATTTTATGGATCCCCCTCGAGCTCTAATCACCTCGCGACACCGGCGAGGCATACTACCGATCGTCGAGGCGATTTGCTCTTGGGGGATTCTGCGCCTTTCTTCGATCGTTGCAGCTTCAAGCTCGTCGAGCGTTCGCGGAGCCGGTGTTCTGATCCGAATCATCCTCTTTAGAATAGCCCAGATGTTCTCAATGGGATTTAAGTCTGGGCTATTCGCGGGCCAAACACACCGATCGATCGCTTTTCCAGTCAAGAAATCATTGACGATTTTTGCTCGATGACACGGCGCATTATCGTCAACCAGCAAAAAATCGTCACCGATGACTTCAGATCGTGGAACAACGATCGGTTGGAGAATGTTGGTGATGTACTTTTGGGCATTAACGGTTTGGTTGCGAAATACGACCAATTCTGTTCGGGAATTGGTTGTATTTCCGCCCCAAACCGTTATTGACCATCCACCGAATGGTCGAGATAATTCTCTATTCTTCTCAGCCATTCTCGTCCCAGCTTGTCTGTAGACTCGAATGGCTTTCGAGCTTGAATAGTGCATTATCTTTGACTCATCGGTGAATAAACAATTGCTCCATTCCTCATTTCCCCATCCCGAATAATTGGCGGCGAAATCGCGACGTCGTTCGCGATGTCTCAGGGTGAGGAACGGCTTCGTGACCGGTCGTCGAGCCTTGAGACCCACCTCGGACAGCCGACGACCTATGGTTCTGGTCGAAATCGGGCGAGGAATCAATGCTTCGAGCGATATGGTTGTCGACCGTGGGTTTGCTGTCGCCTCACGGACGACGATTCGGTCCTCGCGACGCGTCGCGACGAGACGTTACACGAGCTCGACCTCCTCCATGTCGGTAATTCGGATTGCCGGTTTCTCGATGACGACAAACAACCCGGTGAATCGCTGATTTATTGGATCCCAACGATTCAGCGATTTGTCGAACGCTTCTCCGTTCTTCATACAAGGCGATACAGCGGCCCAATTCGATATCGGTCAAACGTACCATTATTTCGAAGAATCGATTCGGCGTACTCTATCGCCTGTCACACGAGAGGGTATTAAAAGAATATCGCTAAAACATTCAATCTTGTTGCGAGGGAAAAACAAACGTAGGTCGCGATGATTTTTGTTTTCATCGTTTGTTCATAAGAGTCAGCGTGGGGAAAACAAAAATCATCGCGACCTACGTTTGTTTTTCCATCGCAACAAAATTAAATGTTTTAGTGATATTCTTTCGATTTTAAAATGGATGAATTTTTCAAAAAACTTTCAATAGGTTACATCCAGTGGAGGAATGGCAAGCTTGTCATTTGCATCCCTTATCGAAGAGAAGGAAGAAAACTCGAAATGCAAAAAAAATGATAATTAAGTGTCGAATAAAAAAAGTAACGCTTCTGAAAAATCAAAATCTCAATATGAGTTATCGAATTTTCAATATTTTTATTGTTCATATCCCCTTTATTTTCGCAAAAGTCGCAACGCGAAAATAGGGGTCATAAAAAATAGTACAAAATAAAAAAATCGATGCTTTTGAAAAATAAAAATCTCAATGGGCACGGCAGTTGTTGATTTTTAAACATTTTTATTGTTCATATCCCGGTAATTTTTGCAAAAATTGCAACGAAGAAAAAATGATCTTAAAAAAAAGTGCTAAATAAAAAAATTGACGATTCTAAAAAATCAAAATCTCAATATGCACGGTAGTTATCAATTTTTCAACATTTTTATTGTTGATACCTCCTTCATTTTTGCAAGAATTGCAACGCAATAATAATGGTCTTAAGAAATAGTGCAAAATAAAGAAATCGACGCTTTTGAAAAATCAAAATTCCAATATGCACGGTAGTTGTCGATTTTTCCACATTTTTATTGATCATATCACCTTTGTTTTTGCAAAAGTCGATACGCAAAAATAAGGGTAATGAAAAATATTGCAAAGGAAAAAAATCGACGCTTCTGGAAAACTAAAATCTCAATATTCACGCCAGTTATTAATTTTTCAACATTTTTATTGTGAATATCTCCTCAATTTTGGCAAAATCTGCAACGCAAAAATAATGATCTTAAAAAATAGTGCAAAATAAAAAAATCGACGTTTCTGAAAAATCAAAATCTCAATATGCACGCTTGTTATCAATTTTTCAATATTTTTATTGTCAACATCTCCTTAAATTTTGCCATAATTGCACCGCAAAAATAATGGTCTCAAAAAATAGTGCAAATTAAAAAACTCGACGTTCCTGAAAAAACGAAATCTCAATATGCACGATAGTTGTCAATTTCTCGACATTTTTATTGTTCATATCCCCTTTATTTTTGCAAAAGTCGAAAGGAAAGAATAAGGGTTATGAAAAATAGTGCAAAATAAAAAAAACGACGCTTCTCAAAAATCAAAATCCCAATATGGACGCTAGATATCAAATTTTCAACATTTTTATTGTTCATATCCCCTTTATTTTTGCAAAAGTCGAAACGCAGAAAGGAGGGTCGTAAAAAATAGTGCGAAATAAAAAAATCGACGCTCATTGAAACTCAAAATTCCAATATGCCCGGTAGATATCGATTTTTCAACGATTTTATTGTTAATATCTCCTTCATTTTTGCAAAATCTGCAACGCGAAAATAATGATCTTAAAAAATAGTGCAAAATAAAAAATCAGCACTTTTGAAAAATCAAATTCTCAATATGCACGGGTAGTTGTCGATTTTTCAACATTTTTATTGTTCATATCACCTTTATTTTTGCAAAAATTGCATTGCAAAAATAATGATCTTCAAAAATCTTGCAAAATAAAAAAATCGACGCTTTTGAAAAATCAAAATACCAATATGCACGGTAGTTGTCGATTTTTCAACATTTTTATTGTTCATATCACCTTTGTTTTTGCAGAAGTCGAAACGCAAAAATTAGGGTCATAAAAAATATTGCAAAAGAAAAAAATCGACGCTTCTGGAAAACCAAAATCTCAATATTCACGCCAATTATTAATTTTTCAAAATTTTTATTGTTAATATCTCCTAAATTTTTGCAAAATCTACAACGCAAGAATAATGATCTTAAGAAATAGTGCAAAATGAAAAAATCGACGTTTCTGAAAAATCAAAATCTCAATATGCACGCTTGTTATCAATTTTTCAACATTTTAATTATTGATATCTCCGTAATTTTTGCAAAAATTGCACCGCAAAAATAATGGTCTTAAAAAATAGTGCAAAGTAAACAAATCGACGCTTCTGAAAAATTCAATTCTCAATATGCACGCTTGTTATCAATTTTTCGACATTTTTATTGTTCATATCCCCTTTATTCTTGCAAAAGTCGAAACGCAAAAATTAGTGTTATGAAAAATAGTACAAAAGAAAAAAAACGACGCTTCTGAAAAACCAAAATCTCGATATTCACGCCAGTTATTAATTTTTCAAAATTTTTATTGTTAATATCTCCTTAATTTTTGCGAAATTTGCAACGCAAAAATAATGATCTTAAAGAATAGTGCAAAATGAAAAAATCGACGTTACTAAAAAATCAAAATCTCAATATTTACGCCAGTTATTAATTTTTCAACATTTTTATTGTTAATATCTCCTAAATTTTTGCAAAATCTGCAACGCAAAAATAATGATCTTAAAAAATAGTGCAAATTGAAAAAATCGACGTTTCTGAAAAATCAAAATCTCAATATGCACGCTTGTTATCAATTTTTCGACATTTTTATTGTTCATATCCCCTTTATTTTTGCATAAGTCGAAACGCAAAAAGAAGAGTAATAAAAAATAGTGCAAAAGAAAAAAAACGACGCTTCTGAAAAACCAAAATCTCAATATGCACGATAGTTGTCGATTTCTTAACATTTTTATTGTTCATATCCCCTTTATTTTTGCAAAAGTCGAAAGGCAAAAATAAGGGTTATGAAAAATAGTGCAAACTAAAAAAAACGACGCTTCTGAAAAATCAAAATCCCCATATGGACGCTAGATATCAAATTTTCAACATTTTTATTGTTCATATCCCTTTTATTTTTGCAAAAGTCAAAACGCAGAAAGACGGGTCGTAAGAAATATTGCAAAATAAAAAAATCGACGCTTCTTGAAAATCAAAATCCCAATATGCCCGATAGTTATCGATTTTTCAACATTTTTATTGTTAATATCTCCTTAATTTTTGCAAAATCTGCAACGCAAAAATAATGATCTTGAAAAATAGTGTAAAATGAAAAATCGGCGCTTTTGAAAAATTAAATTCTCAATATGCACGAGTAGTTGTCGATTTTTCAACATTTTTATTGTTAATATCTCCTCAATTTTTGCAAAAATTGCATTGCAAAAATAATGATCTTGAAAAATAGTGCAAAATAAAAAAATCAACGCTTTTGAAAAATCAAAATACCAATATGCACGGTAGTTGTCGATTTTTCAACATTTTTATTGTTCATATCACCTTTATTTTTGCAAAAGTCGAATTGCAAAAATAATAATTTTGAAAAATAGTGCAAAATAAAAAAGTTGACGCTTTTCAAAAATGAAAATACCAATATGCACGGTAGTTTTCGATTTTGCATTATTTTTATTGTTCATATCACCTTTGTTTTTGCAAAAGTCGGAACGCAAAAATAAGAGTCATAAAAAATATTGCAAAAGAAAAAATTCGACGCTTCTGGAAAACCAAAATCTCAATATTCACGCTAGTGATTAATTTTTCAACATTTTTATTGTTAATATCTCCTCAATTTTTGCAAAATCTGCAACGCAAAAATAATGATCTCAAAAAATAGTGCAAATTAAAAAACTCGACGTTTCTGAAAAATCAAAATCTCAATATGCACGCTTGTTATCAATTTTTCAACAATTTTATTGTTAATATCTCCTCAAGTTTTTGCAAAAATTGCACCGCAAAAATAATGATCTTAAAAAATAGTGCAGAGTAACAAAATCGACGCTTCTGAAAAACTAAATTCTCAATATGCACGCTTGTTATCAATTTTTCGACATTTTTATTGTTCATATCCCCTTTATTCTTGCAAAAGTCGAAACGCAAAAATTAGTGTTATGAAAAATAGTACAAAAGAAAAAAAACGACGCTTCTGAAAAACCAAAATCTCAATATTCACGCCAGTTATTAATTTTTCAAAATTTTAATTGTTAATATCTCCTTAATTTTTGCGAAATTTGCAACGCAAAAATAATGATCTTAAAGAATAGTGCAAAATGAAAAAATCGACGTTTCTAAAAAATCAAAATCTCAATATTCACGCCAGTTATTAATTTTTCAACATTTTTATTGTTAATATCTCCTAAATTTTTGCAAAATCTGCAACGCAAAAATAATGATCTTAAAAAATAGTGCAAATTGAAAAAATCGACGTTTCTGAAAAATCAAAATCTCAATATGCACGCTTGTTATCAATTTTTCGACATTTTTATTGTTCATATCCCCTTTATTTTTGCATAAGTCGAAACGCAAAAATAAGAGTTATAAAAAATAGTGCAAAAGAAAAAAAACGACGCTTCTGAAAAACCAAAATCTCAATATGCACGATAGTTGTCGATTTCTTAACATTTTTATTGTTCATATCCCCTTTATTTTTGCAAAAGTCGAAAGGCAAAAATAAGGGTTATGAAAAATAGTGCAAACTAAAAAAAACGACGCTTCTGAAAAATCAAAATCCCCATATGGACGCTAGATATCAAATTTTCAACATTTTTATTGTTCATATCCCTTTTATTTTTGCGAAAGTCAAAACGCAGAAAGACGGGTCGTAAAAAATAGTGCAAAATAAAAAAATCGACGCTTCTTGAAAATCAAAATCCCAATATGCCCGGTAGTTATCGATTTTTCAACATTTTTATTGTTAATATCTCCTTAATTTTTGCAAAATCTGCAACGCAAAAATAATGATCTTGAAAAATAGTGTAAAATGAAAAATCGGCGCTTTTGAAAAATTAAATTCTTAATATGCACGAGTAGTTGTCGATTTTTCAACATTTTTATTGTTAATATCTCCTCAATTTTTGCAAAAATTGCATTGCAAAAATAATGATCTTGAAAAATAGTGCAAAATAAAAAAATCAACGCTTTTGAAAAATCAAAATACCAATATGCACGGTAGTTGTCGATTTTTCAACATTTTTATTGTTCATATCACCTTTATTTTTGAAAAAGTCGAATTGCAAAAATAATAATTTTGAAAAATAGTGCAAAATAAAAAAGTTGACGCTTTTCAAAAATGAAAATACCAATATGCACGGTAGTTTTCGATTTTGCATTATTTTTATTGTTCATATCACCTTAGTTTTTGCAAAAGTCGAAACGCAAAAATAAGAGTCATAAAAAATATTGCAAAAGAAAAAATTCGACGCTTCTGGAAAACCAAAATCTCAATATTCACGCTAGTGATTAATTTTTCAACATTTTTATTGTTAATATCTCCTCAATTTTTGCAAAATCTGCAACGCAAAAATAATGATCTCAAAAAATAGTGCAAATTAAAAAACTCGACGTTTCTGAAAAATCAAAATCTCAATATGCACGCTTGTTATCAATTTTTCAACAATTTTATTGTTAATATCTCCTCAAGTTTTTGCAAAAATCGCACCGCAAAAATAATGATCTTAAAAAATAGTGCAGAGTAACAAAATCGACGCTTCTGAAAAACTAAATTCTCAATATGCACGCTCGTTATCAATTTTTCGACATTTTTATTGTTCATATCCCCTTTATTCTTGCAAAAGTCGAAACGCAAAAATTAGTGTTATGAAAAATAGTACAAAAGAAAAAAAACAACGCTTCTGAAAAACCAAAATCTCAATATTCACGCCAGTTATTAATTTTTCAAAATTTTTATTGTTAATATCTCCTTAATTTTTGCGAAATTTGCAACGCAAAAATAATGATCTTAAAGAATAGTGCAAAATGAAAAAATCGACGTTTCTAAAAAATCAAAATCTCAATATTCACGCCAGTTATTAATTTTTCAACATTTTTATTGTTAATATCTCCTAAATTTTTGCAAAATCTGCAACGCAAAAATAATGATCTTAAAAAATAGTGCAAATTGAAAAAATCGACGTTTCTGAAAAATCAAAATCTCAATATGCACGCTTGTTATCAATTTTTCGACATTTTTATTGTTCATATCCCCTTTATTTTTGCATAAGTCGAAACGCAAAAAGAAGAGTTATAAAAAATAGTGCAAAAGAAAAAAAACGACGCTTCTGAAAAACCAAAATCTCAATATGCACGATAGTTGTCGATTTCTTAACATTTTTATTGTTCATATCCCCTTTATTTTTGCAAAAGTCGAAAGGCAAAAATAAGGGTTATGAAAAATAGTGCAAACTAAAAAAAACGACGCTTCTGAAAAATCAAATCCCCCATATGGACGCTAGATATCAAATTTTCAACATTTTTATTGTTCATATCCCTTTTATTTTTGCAAAAGTCAAAACGCAGAAAGACGGGTCGTAAAAAATAGTGCAAAATAAAAAAATCGACGCTTCTTGAAAATCAAAATCCCAATATGCCCGGTAGTTATCGATTTTTCAACATTTTTATTGTTAATATCTCCTTAATTTTTGCAAAATCTGCAACGCAAAAATAATGATCTTGAAAAATAGTGTAAAATGAAAAATCGGCGCTTTTGAAAAATTAAATTCTCAATATGCACGAGTAGTTGTCGATTTTTCAACATTTTTATTGTTAATATCTCCTCAATTTTTGCAAAAATTGCATTGCAAAAATAATGATCTTGAAAAATAGTGCAAAATAAAAAAATCAACGCTTTTGAAAAATCAAAATACCAATATGCACGGTAGTTGTCGATTTTTCAACATTTTTATTGTTCATATCACCTTTATTTTTGAAAAAGTCGAATTGCAAAAATAATAATTTTGAAAAATAGTGCAAAATAAAAAAGTTGACGCTTTTCAAAAATGAAAATACCAATATGCACGGTAGTTTTCGATTTTGCATTATTTTTATTGTTCATATCACCTTAGTTTTTGCAAAAGTCGAAACGCAAAAATAAGAGTCATAAAAAATATTGCAAAAGAAAAAATTCGACGCTTCTGGAAAACCAAAATCTCAATATTCACGCTAGTGATTAATTTTTCAACATTTTTATTGTTAATATCTCCTCAATTTTTGCAAAATCTGCAACGCAAAAATAATGATCTCAAAAAATAGTGCAAATTAAAAAACTCGACGTTTCTGAAAAATCAAAATCTCAATATGCACGCTTGTTATCAATTTTTTAACATTTTTATTGTTAATATCTCCTCAATTTTTGCAAAAATTGCACCGCAAAAATAATGATCTTAAAAAATAGTGCAGAGTAACAAAATCGACGCTTCTGAAAAACTAAATTCTCAATATGCACGGGTAGTTATCGATTTTGCAACATTTGTACTGTTCATATCCCGTTTATTTTTGCAAAAGTCGAGCGGCAAAAATAATGGTCATAAAAAATAGTGCAAAGTAAAAAATTCTACGTTTCTGAAAAATTAAAATCTCAAAATGCACGGTAGTTATCAATTTTTGAACATTTTCATTCTTAATATCTCCTTAATTTTTGCAAAAATTGCATTGCAAAAATAATGATCTTAGAAAATAGTGCAAAATATAAAAATCGATGCTTTTGAAAAATCAAAATCCCAATATGCACGGTAGTTGTCGTTTTTTCAACATTTTTATTGTTCATATCACTTTTGTTTTTGCAAAAGTCGAAACGCAAAAATAAAGATCTTAAAAAATAGTCCAAAATAAAAAAATCGACGATTGTGAAAAATCGAAATCTCAATGTGAACGGTAGTTATCAATTTTTCAACATTTTTTGTGTTAACATCTCCTTAATTTTTGCAAAATCGGCTACGCAAAAATAATGATCTCAAAGAAAAAGTGCAAAGTAAAAAAATCGACCCTTCTTAAAAATCTTAAACTCCATATGCCCGGTAGTTATCGATTTTTCAACATGTTTATTGTTTATATCCCCTCTATTTTTGCAAAAGTCGAAACGCAAGAATAAGGGTCACGAAAAATCGTTCAAAAGAAAAAAAATCGACGCTTCTCAAAAACCAATATCTCAATATTCACGCCGGTTATTCATTTTTTAACATTTTTATTGTTAATATCTCCTCAATTTTCGCAAAATCTGCAACGCAAAAATAATGATCTTAAAAAATAGTGCTGAATAAAAAAATTGACGCTTTTAAAAAATCGAATTCTTAATATGCACGGTAGTTATCTTTTTTCAACATTTTCATTGTTCATATCCCCTTAATTATTGCGAAAATCTTAATACAAAAATAAAGATGATAAACAATAATAAATAATGAAAAGTTTTCAATGCTGAGCTTTTCCAAACTGGCCGATCTCACTCCAGTTGTGAAAGAACCTTTAGTCGGACGTCGAGTGCAAAAACAATCGATCATCGCCTTGCGACCCCGGACGCGATCTTTTTCGACTTCGGCATTTTTCATGCAATTTTTCACCCCCTTTGCTTTAGTGATAGAGGTCGATTTGGTTATTGCACGACCACATGTTTTGTTCGTTTAATCTTCCCCTTTATGATGCACCAACTTTCATTTCCGGCCAACAACTCTATCATGGCGAAAAATGCGCATAATTGATACAGTGCATCCGGGACAACCCTGGATCTCATCCCCGTAGAGTGTTTCGACAATACCACCTAGACCGGGTTGTCGGCTATGACGAACCACGACTCTGTGATAAATTTCAAGTCAATCGATTGATAAACTCGCAAGTTATCGTCGAAAAACCGTTCCAACTTCCTGGGGCGATAGCATCCCCAGGAGTTGGCCGATTTTAATTTTATTTTTTTGAATCCTGACCGCCGCGAGCTGCTCTTTCCAATGATTTCACTGAAAAAGCCATGTGACGTTGGCGTATATCCTTTTCCGGGGTGTCCCGGAAATCGTGATTCGCACGCCCTGACTCCATCGCCCCGCACTTGGTCAATTTTTAACCGATCGCATTTTAATTAGTCTCATTCGAAAGATAACAAAATTTACTCGAATGTACTCTCTTGATTTTTTAAAATCGGTCTAAATCTCGTCAAAATCGAGAGAAAACTGTCTGTCCCACTTCAATTGTCGAGTTCTGTATATATATATATTGACGTATCTGTATCTGTAAATCAAGACTTGCGTCCATCGATCATCGTATTATCATCGAGAAGCCAGGCCTGGTATATTTGTTCATCTCGATCATTCGACGCATAAAAAATTAAAAGATAAGTACATGATAATATAAAAAAAAAAAAATATTACGAAGAGTTGAGAGGAGAAAGACTATTATTGATGCGAAATACGACCAAATTTTATTATTTTAACCAGCGAGTGCCAAATTTATCTACCTATAGTTGCGTATATAAATTTGTATGTTATTCTTCGACTGAGGCATTATCGTTATAAAGTCATTACCATGACTTTATAATAATGCCGTTTGATGTAAATATACGAGTTCCGATCATTTTAATTGTCCTCTTTATTCTTTTATCGTTTGTCTACGTCCGCCAATCTTTCTCGTTCACATTATACGTTTTATTACAAATATCCCCTCAGAACAGATAAAATCACATATTGCTTGTCTATTTTTGCGCTTATAATATTTTCCGATATTTAACGCTCTTGAAATTCTTTTTCTTTTACACGTTATCAAATTACGTTATAAATATTTCCGTCAGTCTATAAAGCTTGTCCAAAAAATAAATAAAATATCACAGTGTGACGTATCATTTTTGAATTTTCTATCCCGATTTTGTCACGGTATCCTCTGCCGAATTTTTCGACACAGGCTCGATCAAGACTACTTGTAGATTGTCCACCCCCCTTATAGGGATGAAATCAGAACTCTTGCGGATTTCATCACGTCGGGTACACAGTGTGAGACAATATTGTGGAGAGATCGATCATGGTTTCGTCACAGAATGCTCTGTAGAAGTTCGATACCGCAGGCTCAACTAAGACTACTCCCGGATCGTCAACTCGCCTTATAGGGATGAAATCGAAATTTTTACAAATTTTATAACGCTCGGCACACCGTGTAAGGCAATATTTTTGAATTTTCTATCCCGATTTTGTCACGGTATCCTCTGCAGAATTTTTCAACACAGGCTCGATCAAGACTACTTCTGGATCGTCCACCCCCCTAATAGGGATGAAATCGGAACTTTTGCGGATTTCATCACGTCGGGTACGCAGTGTAAAACAATATTCTAAAGAGATCGATTTTGATTCCGTCACAGTATGCTCTGTAGAAATTTTCGATACAGGCTCGACAAAAACTACTCCCGGATCGTCAACCCGCCTCATAGGGATGAAAACAAAATTTCTACAAATTCCATAACGTTGGGCACACCGTGTGAGACAATATTTTTCAATTATCTATCCCAATTTTGTCATGGTATCCTCTGCAGAATTTTTTGACACAGGCTCGATCAAGACCACTTCTGGATCGTCCACCCCCCATATAGGGTTTAAATCGGAACTCTTGCGGATTTCATCATATCGGGTACACAGTGTGAGACAATATTCTGGAGAGATCGATCCTGATTTCGTGACAGTAGGCTCTGCAGAATTTTTCGATACAGGCTCGACCAAGACTACTCCCGGATCGTCAACCCACCTCATAGGGATGAAATCAAAATTTTTACAAATTTCATAACGTTGGGCACACCGTGTGCGACAATATTTTTCAATTTTCTATCTCGATTTCGTCACGGTTTCCTCTGCAGAATTTTTCGACACAGGCTCGATCAAGACCACTTCTGGATCGTCCACCCCTCTTATAGGGATGAAATCGGAACTCTTGCGGATTTCATCACGTCGGGTATACAGTGTGAGACAATATTCTGGAGAGATCGATCCTGATTCCGTCACAGTATGCTCTGCAGAATTTTTTGATACAGGCTCGACCAAGACTACTCCCGGATCGTCAACCCGCCTTATAGGGATGAAATCGAAATTTTCACAAATTTCATAACGTTGGGCACACCGTGTGGAACAATATTTTTCAATTTTCTATCCTGATTTTGTCACGGTATCCTCTGCAGAATTTTCCGACACAGGCTCGATCAAGACTGCTTCTGGATCGTCCACCCCCCTAATAGGGATGAAATCCGAACTCTTGCGGTTTCCATCACGTCGGGTACACAGTGTGAGACAATATTCTGGAGAGATCGATCCTGATTCCGTGACAGTATGCAGTATCAAATTCCCATAATATCTCCATTAATGGAAATTTATAAACATTCGGGGAAATTTGAATTTCTCCACACACGCACACATTCTCAAGTATGGCAATTTGTTTTTTTTTAGGAATTTCTAGACGTCAAAAAAGTATAAGATTACCAAGTCTACTTATGTCGATGTTCTTACGATTGAAAATTTATGTTAAAAATAACCATCCGCTCTACATATATGCAAAATTTTTAACTTTTTCATGCTATGGTAATTTATTTTAATTCCCATACTATCTTTACGTATAGGAATTTATAAACAATTGTACAGACAAAAATAAAAAGTTATGTTAAAAAAACGATAACCATACGCCTTAAATCTATGAAAAATTTTCAACTTTTCGAGGTAATTCACAAAAATTTATACAAAACAGTAATATTTTGAATTTGCATAAATCATAAAGTATGGCAATTTTTTTTCAGAATTCCCATACGTGTGATATATATGGGAATTTTCAGTGGATTAAGATCGATGTTCTTACGATTGAAAATTTATTTTTTAAAAATACCTAACCATATGCCCCACATGAATGGACAATTTTCAACTTTTCCACGCAATGATTATTTATTTAAATTCCCATACTATCTTCACGTATGGGAATTTATGAACATTTGTAGAAACATAAATATTTTGAAATTCCCATACATTCTAAAGTATGGCATTTTTTTTACGAATTTCCATACGTGTAATAAGTATAGAAATTTTCAGTCGATGGAATTCGATGTTCTTACAATTGAATTTTTTTTTTTTGTAAAGAAAAGTAACCATACACCTTACATGAATGAAAAATGTTCAACTTTTTCATGCGATAGGAATTTATTTAAATTCCCATACTATCATCACGTATGGGAATTTATAAACATTCGTACGAACAAGAATATTTTTAAATTCCTATACACTCGTGAATATGGCGATTTCGTTTATTTAGATTTCCCATACGTTGAGAAAGTATCGGATTCTTAAGTCGAATTAGGTCGATGTTCTCACGATTAAAAAATTATGTTAAAGAAAAAAAACCATACGCCCACAATCTACGTAAAATGTTCAACTTTTCTATGCAATTTTTAAAAATTTGTCGACATTTTTTCAAATTCCCATACATTCTAAAATATGTTAATTTATTTTTTAAGAATTTTCATACGTGGAATGAGTTTGGGATTTTTCAGTCAATTAAGATCGATTTACTTCAGATTGAAAGTTTATTTTTTAAAAGTAACCATACGCCCCACATGAATGGAAGATTTTCAACTTTTCGTGTGTTCGTGCAATACACGAATCAACCTGCATCACTAGCGGGAAACGGCGGAAGAATGGCATGAAAATGCCAAAATAAAAAAAGATCGAGTCCGGAGTCGCAGACAAGACGGCATTGTTTTTTGCACTCGCCAGCTGGCAAAACATTTTATCACTACTGTGAGGAGATGGACTACTTGAGGAAAAATCATAATTGAAAAAAAACTTTTTCAATCTTTTTACCATTTTTTTCGTTACCACTTTTTTGTTATTTCTATTCCCGCTATTCTTAAGGCGGGGGCTATGCACAAAAAAAATTGATAGAAAATCAATAACTACCGTCTGAATCGTGATGTTGACTTGTAAAGAGCGTCGATATGTTTATTTGCAATATTTATTATCATCCTTATTTTTTCAAAGCGACTTTTGCAATTACTAAGGAGGTATGCACAATAGAAATGTTCAAAAATCATTAACTATCGTGCCCATTCAGATTTTAACTTTCGTAAAGCGTCTATTTTTTCATTTCGCGATATTTTTTATGATCCTTATTTTTGCACAGCGATTTTTGTAATTATTAAGGGGAGATGCACAATAGAAGTGTTCAAAAATCAATAACAACCGTGCATATCGAGATTTTGTCTTCGGTAAAGCCTCGATTTTTTTAATTCGTGGTATTTTTCATCATCCTTACTTTTGCACAGCGATTTTTGCAATTATTAAGGGGAGATGCACAATAGAAGTGTTCAAAAATCAATAACTATCGTGCCCATCGAGATTTTGACTTTTCTAAAGCGTCGATTTTTTCATTTCACGGTGTTTTTTATCATCCTTATTTTTGCACAACGATTTTTGCCATAATTAAGGGAGTAAGCACAATGGAAATGTTTCAAAAATCAATAACTGCCGTGCCAATCGAGATTTTGACTTTTATAAAGCGACGGTTTTTTCATTTGACGGTATTTTTTATCATCCTCATTTTTGCACAGCGATTTTTGCAATAATTAAGGGGGATATGCACAATAGAAATATTCAAAAATCGATAGCTACCGTGCAAATCGAGATTGTGACTTTTGTAAAGCGTCGATTTTTTCATTCCACGGTATTTTGTATCATCTTTATATTTGCTTAGCGATTTTTGCAATTATTGAGGGGGGATGCACAATGGAAATTTTCAAAAATCGATAACTACCTGGTTAATCGAGATTTCCACTTTTCTGAAGCGTCGATTTTTTCATTTCACGGTATTTTTTATCATTTTTATTTTTGCACAGCGATTTTTGCGATTATTACGGAGGGATGCATAATAGAAATGTTCAAGAATCAATAACTATCGTGCCCATCGAGATTTTGACTTTTCTAAACCGTCATTTTTTTTTATTTCGCGGTATTTTTTATCATCCTTATTTTTGCACAGCGATTTTTGCAATTATTAATGGGAGATGGGGAAGAAGGGGATTATCGGGAGATGCACGATTAATGGTAATTGCAAAAATCGCTATGCAAAAATCAAGATGAAAAAAATACCGTGAAATGAATAAATCAGCGCTTCAGAAAAGTCAAAATCTCGATCTACACGGTAGTTATTGATTTTTAAACATTTCCATTGTGCATCTTCCTTTAATAATTGCAAAAATCAGTGTACAAAAATGAGTATTATAAAAAATGCCGTGAATTGAAAAAATTGACGCTTTACAAAAGTCAAAATCTCGATTGGCACTCCAGTTATTTCTTTTTGAACATTTTTATTGTGCATCCCCGCTTAGTTATTGCAAAAATCGCGGTGCAAAAATAAAGATGATAAAAAATACCGTGAAATTAAAAAATCGATGTTTCGGAACAATTAAAATCTCGATTGGCACGGTAGTTATCGATTTTTGAACATTTCTATTGTGCATTCCCCCTCGATAGTTGCAAAAACCGCTATGAAAAAATAAGAATGATAATGAATAGCGTGAAATGAAAAAAACGACGCTTCAGAAAAGTCAAAATCTCGTTTGGCACGGTAATTATTTATTTTTGAAAATTTCTATTGTTCATCTCCCCTTAATTATTGCAAAATTCGCTGTGTAAAAATAGGGATGATACAAAATACAGTGAAATGAAAAAATCGATGCTTTAGAAAAGTCAAAATCTCGATGAGCGCGATAGTTATTAATTTTTGAACATTGCTATCGTGAATCCCCCCTCAATAATTACAAAAATCGCTGTGCAAAAATAAGGATGATAAAAAATACCGCGAAATGAAAAAAATGACGGTTTGGAAAAGTGGAAATGTTGATTGGCACGGTAGTTATTTATTTTTTAAAATAAATGAAAATTGAAATAAATGAATCAATAAACAATTAATAACGTACACAGCTTTTGCTAGGTTTGCTTCGCGATTGACGTTTTGAAAAAATCGTGTACATGCGGAAACTCGGCATTTATTACGTGTGCCCGATGCCAAAATTATTATTTTTTTCCGTTTTTCAATTATCAGTACCACCCTATTTCGTGTGGTAGTGATAACAACGAAACCTCAATAAACCTCAATAATTACAAAAATCGCTGTGCAAAAATAAGGATGATAAAAAATACCGCGAAATGAAAAAAATGACGGTTTGGAAAAGTGGAAATGTTGATTGGCACGGTAGTTATTTATTTTTTAAAATAAATGAAAATTGAAATAAATGAATCAATAAACAATTAATAACGTACACAGCTTTTGCCAGGTTCGCTTCGCGATTGACGTTTTGAAAAAATCGTGTACATGCGGAAACTCGGCATTTATTACGTGTGCCCGATGCCAAAATTATTATTTTTTTCCGTTTTTTAATTATCAGTACCACCCTATTTCGTGTGGTAGTGATAACAACGGAAAGGGAATAAAAATATTGGTTTTTCTTAGAACCTTGGGTTTTCATTTGTCACAATTCTTTATTGACCTTTTGAAAAAAAATTTAAAAATATATTTATTAATTCATTTGCAGAAATATGAATTAATCGCTTATCAGTTGCTGTTGAAATGATAAAATGAAATAAAAAAATCAATTCCTGCTGGGATTCGATCCGGCCACCCAGCGATTACGAACCGGTTATTGACGTTGCCCACTACGCCGACACTTTCGTTGAAAACAGTATACCGCAAAAAGTATTCCAATGTTCGACCAGTATTTATTATTATTATTATTATTTCTATTATTATTATTATTATAATTATTATTATTATTATTATTATTATTATTATTATTATTATTATTATTACCAATCTAAGTTTTATCTCGTTACGATCATTGTTGCTTGAACATATTTTTTTTTTATCACCGGGTACGAAATTACCGGAGAAAATAAGCATCGAAGGAATTGTCCGAATCGATAAAAAAAATGAACGTCTGGCGATGAGAGAAAGAGAGAGGGAGAGAGACAGAGGGAAAGAAAAACAGTTAGCATGGAAGCGCAAGCAAGGCAAAAAACAGATGAATGTCGTGTCTATAGACTCGATGTCAAAACTCTCATTGTCGTCCTCGTGGCAGTATCGATAAATCTCCGCGATAATCTTTTTCATTCAATTCTTTAATCAATCATTAATCTTTGTTCATCTCGTGTCTTGCTAATTATCAAGTACCGTTTTTAATCATTTTTCGTTTTATTTTGTGTTTATTGTCAATTTACCTTTACATTCATCTTATTACTTTTCGTTGTGTTTTTTTAATTCGTTTTTATATCTCGTTTGCTTTTATCGTTTTTTTTTCGGGTGTTTGGGACGGGTTTTTTTTTATATTTTTATAATGGACGACGCGAGACGGGTGCAAATGTATTCAGCACTAGTCGCGGCGGATGGTAATTGTTCGCTCGCCGCTCGCATCTTTCAAAATACTCACGGGATTCGAGGCCCATGCCGCACGAGTTTTTCGAGGCAAGATGTCCACGGAACACCTCATAACTCCTTCCTCCTTTATCTTCATCATCACAAATTTCCCCAAATCCCACCAATCCCCTCCTGACAGGTTAAAAGCTACCATACGAGAATACGGCGTCTTAAGAAAGCCACCGCAGCCTCGAGCCAGACCGGTGTCTGGGCCACGGCAGGAGGAAGTCCTGCAGCGGTTCAGAGATCAGCCAATACAAAGTGCAAGGGCTCTGGCAAGAAGTATAGGTAATTATGGATGAAATTTAATAGTAATAATTTAATTGTAATAAAAATTCACGCACGTGTGTATGAGCGTGTGTGCAAGTGTGTGTGTTTGTATGTCAGTGAGCGTGTGTATGTATGCGAGTGTCTGTGCCTGTGCGTCATTGTGTGTATGAGGGTGCGTGTGTGCGTTTGTGTGTATGTATGTTTGCGTGCGTGCATGCACATTACGGTGGGCCGGAAATCCGCTTTTTTGAAATTCTTTTAGCACTACCGAAGATATTTTTCATTATGCTACACGGAAAGAATTTATGAGTGAATTGTACTGTGAGATCACGTAAAAATTAATCTAAAAATTTAAACGTCGGGACAATAGTGCCCAAAAGGATATTCTTACTATACTGTCATAGAATTTATAAGACTTCGCAGTACAAATTACCTGACTATAACTTCAGCAGGCATACACGCGCACACTTGCAGCCCGCATTCACGCAAATGCACGCAAACTCACAGCTTGAGTTCACGCATACGCAAGCTCACACGGAGCTCGTGTGTGTACGTCTCGTAACCTAGCCCTGACGACTTTTACTGTAAAAAATTTTAAAATTCCGGAAAACGGACGAAACATTGTATGAATACTTTTTGAATCTCTTACGAGAGAAACGAAAATTATACAATATGAACTTTAAAATTTTATTAATATTAAGAACTTTTTAAAGTTATTGCAGTAATGTTTATAGTCGGGTAAAATTCACTGATTTTTTCAGTAAAAATTCTTGAAAAAATATCAAATTTACACTACCCGACAGTAAATTCTGACTTATTTCCATGAAAATTTACGTTTGATTTACTAAAAATGAGGACAATTATAGGTTTGATGCACCGGTACTGTGATTTCACAGTAAAATTTATTTAAAAATTCTTTCCGTATACAAAAAATATCTGTGTGAAGGAAAGAAATTTTGAGTCAACATCCTAGGCTCACCCAAGTTCGTTAAAGTTCAAAGTGTTGGAAAAAAAAATTTCTCGACTTATCTTTATTGGAAATTGAATTCTCTACAAAAAAGGTCCTCATACCAAATCATATAGGATCGATAGTTTTTAAGATAATTGCTGTTTGTGTGAAAAATGTGGCATTTTCCTCTATATTTATACTTTTTATGGGTAAAAAAATATTTGAAAAGCTCCTTATTTCATCGGAAATTCGATTCCCTAAAAAAAAAGGTCTCTGTATGAAATCATGTAGGATTGATGGTTTCTAAGAAAATTGCAATTTAGTAAAAAAAATAGTCATTTCCTTCTATATTCATATTTTTCATGGGTAAAAAATAACTGATACACTTCATATTGAATATTTCATAGGAAATTTATTTCTCTACAAATAAGGTCCTTATATGAAATCATGTAGGATTGATGATTTCTAAGAGAATTGCAAATTTACTTAAAAATAGCCATTTTTCTTTCTATAAATATTTTTCCTAGAAAGAAAAAAAATATCATATTAGCAATACATGCACAGATGAAGTAAAACAAATGTTAGCAAATAATGATGTTAAACCGAGATGTAAATGGGAATTTGAAAATATCCCTTGTCACATACAAGCAGTAGTACGTATTGTCAAGCTCGAAACAGAAAATGCAAATAGAGTTTGTGGCTATGAAAATAAAGATGGACTCAATCGCTCGACTTTAGAATCTCGTAGAAAAAATCCAATATTTAATAGTAAATAGCAATAATGTGTATGTTCTGTAATATAAGTTGTAAATAATAAAATTCAATATAATTTTTATAATTCTAGAATTTGTTACTTTTCAATCATTTTCTCTGAATTGCTCTTATTAAAATTATTATTTTTGTTGTAATTTGTGAACTCCTTGTTTGTCGAAAAGTTGTTTTAATAGTAGATACTCCAGTCTGTCACTCAAAAAATTACATGATAATAATAGTTGATACGAAAACAATTTTTATCAGAAACTATTTATTTTGAAGTAAGTCTGCAATCATTGTGAATATTTTAATTCTTATATAATAAGACTCGAAGATTGTTTTTGTAGAGAATGTGATTCAAGAAAGGAGGAAATTTTTTGTCTTATTTATAGGAAAAATATATATAAAAAGAAATTACTATTTTTAAGTAAATTGCAATTATCATAGAAACCATTAATCCTACACGATTTCATAAAAGGACTTTTTTTTGTAGGGAATTGATTTTCTTATACAATAATAAATTTCTCAAATATTTTTTCACGCATAAAAAGTATAAATAATAAAGGAAAATTACGAATTTTTAACTTAATCTTCAATTATCTTAGAAACTGTTGATTCTACATGATTTGATATAAGAAACTTTTTTGTAAAAAATTAAATTTTCAATAATAATAAGCCGAGAACATTTTTTTTTAAACACTGAACTTGAACAAACTTAGGCTAGCCGAGAATGTTGACTCAAAATTTTTTCCCTTCACACAATTTTTGTTTGCAGCATTACAAACAATATTATCGGTATGGCTAAAAGAACTTCAAAAAAGCTGTTTTTGGCCCACCCTAATGTGCATGTGTGTGCCATTTCGCGTATGTCAACGGACGCGGTAACATATGCGCGCGTTAATGTGTGTATGAGAGTGCGTATGTGCGTGCGCGTGCGCTTATGTGTGTTTCTGTGTACGTGCGTTAGTACGTGGGTGAATGCGTATGTGTGTGTCGGTGTGCGTGTGTGCACACTAAGAAAAAAAAGTTGTTCAATGAACTAAATCGGCGGTCAAATACGGCGAAATAAATATTTAGTTGGTACAATTCAACATTTTGGCTGAATAATATTTATCATTTATTAACCTTAAAATTTTGTTTAGTTAGACGGAATAAATATTTATATCGTCGTATTAGACCGCCGATTAAGTGCATTCAACCATTAATTTTTTCAGTGTACGCAAACGCGCGGAAACGTGTGTTTGTGAGTGCGTGCGTGGGCACTTTATCAAGTGACACTCGATTTTTCATTAACAATTTTTAATCTATGCAGGGATGAATCGCGAGACCCTGCGGAAGATTGTACGGAAGGCGAACTTTCCGTACAAAATTCAAAAAAGGCAGAAACTGAACGAGACGGATTTCGCGAAGCGGTTGGATTTTGCTATGTGGGGGCTACAAAAATGGAGAGAAAATCACAACTTTATTAAAATGGTTATATTTACTGATGAGGCTGGTTTCACGAACCTGGGCGTCATCAATCGCCAAAACGTACGCAATTGGGCTCCGGAGAACCCCCATTGGGAAATTCAACTTCCTTTCCAAACCCGATGGAGGATCAACGTGTGGGCCGCAATAGTTAATGACCGTCTTGTTGGTCCATTTTTTTTTTGAAGAAACATTAACGGCAGAACGGTACGCGGAATTGTTACAGGAACAATTGCCGCGACTGCTTGAGGGCTTCCCTCGAAATTTACGGAGGAACTTGTGGTGGCAACAAGACGGTGCACCGGCTCACACGTCACGATTGGCTCGGAGGATCATCAATGGAAGATTTCCAGGGAAGTGGATCGGGCTGCGCGGTCCAGTGCCGTGGCCTCCACGGTCCCGGACCTTACTCCTTTGGACTTTTTTCTGTGGGGTTTCGTAAAGGACTTTGTCTACGCAGAGGCTCCAACGACGGAAGAAATAATGAAGGAGAGGATAAGGGAGGCTTTCCGACTGATAACGCCCCAACAACTGAGAGCGGTCCGGGCCAATATTCGGAAACGTTTACAAATGTGCGTCGAAAAGGAAGGGGCGCATATAGAAGGGTTTATGAAGTAGGTGTGAAAACGAGCTCGCGATCATCACGGAATCTCATTGACAATCGTGCGATGATAATATCAATTGGACAAATTGTTTCCGATAACCCGAGCACTTAATCTCCTCCGCGTCGAAACTATTCTCTCAGTGCCAAAATATTTTTCCCGTTCTCCGCTCTCATACACACGATCTCATTATTGTTTTTTCCCAATTTCAAAATGCGCTCGGACGCCTAGTTCTTGACATTCTCGTATTCCGGCTTTATTGTTTCTAGCATCGTTTTTTATTCCGACAATTTGTCGCATTTACCCTTCAACAGACATGTTATCATTATTTTATTTCGAGGAAAGGAATAAAGAGTTCAAGAATATTGCAGACCCAAAAAGTAATAGAAGAAAAATCTTCGAGCAACGATTCTTCGAACAGTAACGCTTTTTGTGATGCGCATCATTTTTCCGCTATTAATAAATCTTCAAGAACGCATGAAATTTCGAAGAAACGGAAAATAATAACTGGGGTTTAAAAATGTAATTGTAATGACAAAAACGAAGGAGAAATAAAAAAAAAATTTCCTCCTCCGATCATTAAACAATTAGTGAATTGAAAAATTTGTGTACCTCATTTCTAGGGGTGTGCGAGTAGTGATTGAATCGAATCGAATCGAATATTAAAATTCGATTCGAATATTTAATGAATTTTCGAATATTTGATGGATTTTCGAATATTCGATGAATTTTCGAATATTCGATGAATTTGCGAATATTTGATGAATTTTCGAATATTCGATACATTTTCGAATATTCGATCAATTTTCGAAAATTCGATCAACTTTCAAATATTCGATCAATTTTCGAATATTCGATCAATATTTGAGTATTCGATGAATTTTTGAATATTCGATGAATTTTCAAATATTCGATGAGATAAAAAAAGACCATATTTTTTATGGCTGCAACGACTACAAACCGTATCCGATCTATCCTACCAAACCACTTTTTTGCCCGTTTTTTACTTTTTTGTCCACTTTTTTAAAACTTTTTTGCCCGCATTTCTCGAATTTTTTGCCCGCTGATGAAAAATCGACTCCTTTCTACCCTCGCTGCAGGCATGGAATATGGTCTTTCTAGTGTAGTCGGATAAAAAAGAATTTTTGAACGTTTATTTTTTATTTCTTACATTTTTTACGATTTGAAATTACTTTTTAAAAAATGACTCCTTATGGTGGACATCGTTGCGAACTTAAATGTTATCGGAAACAAAATTTGTAAAAAGATTATTGATCGGTATGAAAGCCGCTATCGTGATACGGTACATTTTTTTCGATAAAAACTGACAAGATAGCGGAGATTTGAAAAAAAAAACAGTATCGAATTTAGGTTTTTTTACGACAGTTCTTTGTTAAAAAAAATGAACATTTAAAAAAAGTTTCCATAGTACGATAAAGAATGGCGTGAAGAGTGTTGTGCCAAAAATTGAGACGGATATCTTGAACACTCTTCTTCTGAGAGTGTTTGCCTTTTAAAAAGAGGTCGAGTTTCGAGTGCGGAATTTTCATGTAAATTGTCTATTTACGATCGATCAGCGACGCTAAAAACATGTTTATGACATGTTTATAACAGTCTATACTATCGAATAATGAATAATTTATAAAAATTTTACAGTGAGATGATCCCTTAACATTGCAATTATTCATTGGATCAATTATGCAACATTTAACTTTTTTGTTGATTTTTTTACTCTGGTCTATTCCGTTCAGAGTATTATGTAATGGAAGCTAATTGGCTACCGTCACAGGCAGTTTGGCAGAGGGAACTCTGAACTGCTGAAGTTGCTGCTGAAGTTGATTTTTATTTCATTCAATGTTATTCAGTGTTATTTCATTCAATGTTTTATTTCATCGAATATTCGAAAGCAAATCGAATATTCGAAATAAAATCGAATATTCGAACAAAAGTCGAATATTCGAACAAAAATCGAATATTCGAACAAGAATCGAATATTCGAACAAAAGTCGAATATTCGAACAAAAATCGAATATTTGAACCAAAATTGAATATTCGAACAAAAATCGAATATTCGAACAAGAATCGAATATTCGGACAAGAATCGAATATTCGAACAAAAATCGAATATTCGAACCAAAATCGAATATTCTAACAAAAATCGAATACGCGGAAAAAATCGAATATTCGGTTCGCAATTCGAATCGAACAATTCGATTCGATACCGAATATTCAAATATTTCGAATATTCGCACACCCCTACACCCCTTCATGAGGAGTGTCAATTCGGTAAAAAAAAGGCATTTTTTGAAGATTTTTTTTCGATACAGATAGTTATAGTTTATTCAGTCAATTTCAATATAATAATGTAAAACATTTGAAAAATATTGAAAATTGTTTATTCAGTCATTTTCAATATAGTAATGTAACATTGCAAAATATTGAAAATTGAGCGAGTGGCAATAAATCTCCGGAAGCGGCTATATCAAATGATTCTGCGGTATTCAGCATAACTCACAACAGAATCATCGGAAACAAAAAATCAAAAAGCATTTTTTAGAGGAAATGTCTTTCGAGGTAATGACGAAACCATTTTTTTTCAATTTTTCGCAGCACTCGGAAGCTACAAAACTGATTTTCGCTAAAATAAATCGGCCAATTCGTTGTTGTATAATTGTTAATTTTTTAATAAAAGCTCTCGTCAATACCTGGTGATTCGTGTGAAGAAGTACTGTGCAAAATTTCGAAACGATTGGTCCAGTCGATTTTGAGTTATCGTGAACGGACTTCAAACATGACAAGTTTCAGATAAACGCATTAAAGTTTTGCAGGTATAGGAAGCCGGTCTGGAGAGACGGACGCTTAGACTTGGATGCTCATGACTCCGTTAATTTTGCTCGGATTGACTTGGAATTCTGATCGAATCGAAATTTTCATAAAATTCCCTTACGTAGAAAAGTAACAAAATTCCCATACATGTACTACAGAGTATGGTAATATTATTGAAATAAATTTTCAACTATTAGAACGTTGACTTGAGGGCTGTCTCTACTTTGGATGTATGAAAAAAACGCTATTTTTATTAATTTTTTTTTAAGTTCTTCCGTGCATGACCCGTTAAGAATTGCAAAAATAAAACTGCACAAATAAAAGTCATCAAAAATACAGTGAAATCAAAAAATCCAGCCTTCAACCAAGTTAGTAATTTAATAAACACCGTAGCTGCGGATCTTTCAAATTTTTTTTCCAGTCTAACCCCTTAAGAATTGTAAAAACGAATGTGCAAAAGTAATGATTATTGAAAATACTGTAAAATAGAAAAATCGACGCTTTCACAAAGTTACTAGTTAAATAAACACGGCAGTTGATTAATTTTTAAAATTTCTTTCCTGCAAAAACCCTCAAGAATTGCAAAAATAAAAGTGTAAAAATGATGTTTATCAAAAATACAAAACAAAATTAGTAATTCAATAATCACGGTAGCTGTTGATGTTTTAAAATTTCTTTCCTGCATAACCCCTCAAATTTTTTGGAGCCCAACGACTGTTTTGAAAAACGAAAAAATGTTGAGAAAATTTTTGCCGTGATATTTCTTTTGACTGCGTCGAGGGTGATGCCCAAAAAAAAATGTTGACTCGAAATTCCGAAACTAGAAGATTCAAGCTTCAAAATGCTTTTTTTAAAAAAATTTTTATACCAAAATTAACAAAGTTACAGCCTTTGAAAAATCGCTGATAAATCTCGCAAATTTTTCTGTTCCTTTAATTTTTTGACTGACAATGAGTGTATTTCTGTGTTAACGATTTTGAAATGTCAGGTGCAATATCTATGGGAAATCGCTAGCTGATTAAGAATAATCAATCGAAAAATTGAATTTCTACGAGAACACGGTGGAATAGCTGGGAATAATTTTAGTAATACTTCTTTCAGGAGAGAGATATCAATATCAATTCAATCATTCCACGGTTTAAAGTCGGAGCGATTTTGAATCCTGGGATTATATCATCCTCAGGTCATCGGCTACATGAAAAAAATTCTACTTTTAGCGTAGATTTTTTTTTCCTGCGGATAAAGAATTTTTCGATGAAACTCGAAAAAAAATATTTCTATCTCCGCGGTTTAAAGTCGGAGCGGTTTTGAATCCTGGAATTATAATATTCTCAGGTCACGAAAAAAATTCTACTTCCGGCGTAGATCCTTTTATTTCCCGCGGAGAACGAATTTTTCGATGAAACTCGAAAAAAATATTTCTATCTCCGCGCTTGAAAGTCGAAGCGGTTATGAATCTTGGAATTACAATAACCTCAGGTCATCCTTTACATGAAAAAAATTCTACTTCCGGCGTAGTTTCTTTGATTTCCCGCAGAGATCGAATTTTTCTTCTCCCACCCACCGTCCGTCCCGCGGAGATCGAATTTTTCGTCTCCCACCCACCCACCATCCATAGAGTGCTAAAATACAAATAAATCGAAGATAATATTCATAAGCATGACATAAGTATCATTCTCAAGTGTGACATTTTTTCTATTTGAGAATTCCCATACTATCTGCACTCATGGGAATTTATGAAATTTGTACTAACCGATTTTTATTTTTAAATTCTCATACATTCTCTACTATTGCATTTTTTCTATATAGGAATTCCCATACGTTCAACGAGTATGGGAATTTTCAGTCGATTTAGGATGGTGTTTCTACGATTGGACATTTATTTAAAAAAAAAAAACCATATGCTCTACATGCATGAAAAATTTTGTTCATGTATGTAGAGCGTAAACCATACCATACATGCATGGAAAATTTTTGTCTTTCCTACGCAATGGAAATTAATTTAAATTCCCATACTATCTGCACGTATGGGAATTTTTTAGATTTGTACTAACCGATTTTTTTTTTGAAATTCCCATACACTCTCTAGTTTGGAATTTTCTTATTTAGGCTTTTCCATACGTTTAACAAGTATGGAAATTTTCAGTCGATTTAAGTTCGTGTTTCTAACATTGAAAATTTATTTAAAAAAAAACCATACGCCTACATACGTGGAATTTTTTTTTCTTTTTGACGCAATGGGAATTAATTTAAATTCACATACTATCTGCACGTATGAGAATTTCTTAGATTTGTACTAACCGATTGTTCTTTTGAAATTTCCATGCATTGTCGAGTATGGCATTTTTTCTATTTAGGAATTCCCATACGTTGAATAAGTATGGGAATTTTCAGTCGATTAGGGTTGGTGTTTCTACGATTGAAAAGTTATTTAACAAAAAAACCATACGCCCTCATGCATGGATTTTTTTTTTCTTTTTCACGCAAAGGGAATTAATTTGAATTCCCATACTATCTGCACGTATGGGAATTTCTTAGATTTGAACTAACCGATTTTTCTTTTGAAATTCCCATACATTCTCTAGTATGGCATTTTTTCTATTTAGGCTTTACCATATGTTGAACAAGTATGGGAATTCTCAGTCGATTCAGGTTGGTTTTTGTACGATTAAAAATTGATTTTTTTTTAAACCATACGCCCACATGTATGGAAATTTTTTTGCTTTTCACGCAATGAGAATTAATTTAAATTCACATACTATCTGCATGTATGGGAATTTCTTAAATTTGTACTAACTGATTTTTCTTTTGAAATTCCCATACATTCTCTACTATGGTATTCTTTCTATTCAGGAATTCCCATACGTTCAACAAGTATGGGAAGTTTCAGTCGATTTAGGTTGGTGTTTCTACGATTGAACATTTATTTAAAAAAAAACCCATACGCTCTACATGCATGAACAACAATTTTCTTCCCCACGCAATGAGAATTAATATAAATTCCCATACTACCTGCGCGTATGGGAATTTCTTAAATTTGTACTAACCGATTTTTATTTTAAAATTCCCATACATTCTCTAGTGTGTTTGATATTTTCCAACATTACGACAAGTAGCGACTCTACTCAGTGGAGTCTTTCCGTTTTTTCGGCGATTTTTCTCGATATTTTTTCCGGCGAAAACGATCGGTATATTCGTCTTTAGGGGGACAAAATACATTGAGCTATAAGCTTCTAAAAAAAATTATTGAAGAATATTTTGTATCATTTTGGGAGAAATTGAATTTTATTACGAAAACAAATGTAATTTTTTTTCTAGAGGAGATATTTTTTCCAGTGAAAATTATTTGTATATTCATCTCCATTTTAGAATAAACTACATTTTATAACAAAAATAAGCGTCATTTTTTTTTTCGATGAGATATCCACTATAACTTGGGCTCATTCTCTTCGGGATTGTTAAAGCTTTAAAACCACGTTTAGTTTATCTACCTACGATAATTTTTCGATATTTTGGAGATTTTTAAAGTTGGTCCATCGATTTTCAAAAAATTTCTAAGGCTAAAATTACTTCTCCGCTCGGATTCGTCGCTGGAAGTATAGTTTTTTTCTGATGAAGGTTGACCAGAAAATATTATGATTTCAGGATTCGAAACTGCTCCAACTTAAAACCGCGGAGAGATAATGATTTTATGGGATTTCATTGAAAAAAATTTTCTCCGTCAGAAATTAAGGACTCTACGCCGGAAGTAGCATTTTTTTCTCATGGAGGTTGACTAGAGGATATTATAATTGCAGGATTCAAAACTGCTCCGACTTAAAACAGCGGTGGCAGAATTTTGATATGGCGTTTCATTGAAAAATTATTTCTCTGCCGGACATGAAGTATTCTACGCCGGAAGAAGAAATTTGTTCATGTATAGTATGACCTGAGGATATTATAATTCCATCATTCAAAACCACTCCGACTTAAAACCGCGGAGATAGAACCCAGTTTTATGAGTTTTAATAAAAAAATTATTCCTCCATGGGCAATACTTTCCTTGTTAGTTTTTGTTCATTAAATTAATAATTTGGGTAGCTTCACTTCACTTCCGTATAGGAAGGAATACACAAATCTCAGCACCATCCCTTGCGGGCATGCTTCCCCGAGTAATTTTGAAAAGAATTTGTACTCGAACAGTGTTTTTTTTTGTCGCCAAAACGTTCTGGAACTTGAACTAAGCTGATAGTTCGTGACAGAATTGCAGCCAGCTTCGACAACTGTCACTTTCATCACGGTTCGAAAATGAGTGACCTTACGTATCCGTACAAACGACACGACATTAAAAAATATGAAAAAAATATTTTACTAATGCCGGAGGTATGTGGGAGACTCGTCGTAGCGCTGGTAGATATTGATATCTCTAAGGCGAGTTTAACGCAGCTGGAAATTTGCGAGGTTTGCACGTTTGTGTATTCTAGCTGTGTACCTCTGCAGCGACACGAATATCTTCGCAATTTCATCGCTCGGCATCGACAAATTTTATTTCATTTTTTGGAAGAGAAGCAAATACGAAAAGTAACTTCTGAAAATTGTCCGTTGTAAGTATTACCTTAACTTCCACCATTTATCCGTACGGGATCGTGCAACGTGCATTTCATTACGGGTCATTACATGATCGTGTACAGATTTTGAATAGTTACATTAAAATCGTCGTCAGTAATAACGGAGTTTGTACTTTGCTCTTTCCCGTCCACACTTTTTTTTCCAATTACTTTTCTATATTTTGTAGCGTTCACTACATTGAGGAGGGTCTGCGTTTTTTTCCTCAACGTGACAAATGATATCTGCCCAACGTCGTTACTTCGTTGCATTACTAAAAGTTAACTTCCGTTGTTCATTTAGTCAAAGCTTTGAAGAAATTGGAATTTCGGCGATAGAAACAATTAAATTGAAAGTTCGAAGAACAACGCCAATGCCAGAAAGAACGGAAGAAAATGATCAGACCGAAGAGGATGGAAACAAGACAGAGGACAGGCTGGACGGAGGGATTCAGAGAGAAGAGATTAGAGGCGGGACAGAGGAGGCAACGGAAGAGCAAATAGTACAAGAAATTTGTGAAGGGATTGCGAATGAAGGAACAGTGAGAATGGCTGTGAAGAAGAAAAGAATAAGAAAAACTCAATTACAATTATTGATGGACGCAGAAAATTTCGGCCGTTAAGAAAGAAATTGATCATGATGAAATATCAACTTTTTTTCCATTTTTTTTATTTATTGTCGCATCAACTGCATATGTTATTAGCGACTAACTTATTTACGAAATGTACATCTTTTAAAACTAAAAGGTAAAGTTATATGTTATCATAAATGTTCACATTCTTTGTAAATTCTATAGTTTTCGAGGCATTTTGTTCGTTCATTAAGCACTCTTTCAGCGTAATTAGGAGGCTCAGTTTTGTTCTTTTGAAGCCCCAAGAGCACCAGGATAAGCGCGGTTTCTTCCCGCCTCGATAAGCCGAATAAATTACTTTTTCGCTTTGTCGGCTCGGGAACCGTCACCACGCTTCGAACTCTCCTCTCGGGGACTTGGTTGAAGCGTAGTGGCCGTCGAGCGGGTATTCTTCGTTCGGGACTCCAAGGTTTTGGTTTCTTCGTCAGACTACCCACACGGAACATTAGGGCCATGGGACGTCCAATATCCATACATGGTGGATGAATGCTCCATCCCAGGGACGTCTATGAGTATCCCTATCGCTGCTAAAAGAAGTGCGAAACGGCACCTGTTCTATGTACTGGGAACATCCCTTATACGTACCTTGAGACGGTTTTTAGACGGACTAGACCCCAAAAAATGACGTCTGATTTACGTATTCAAGACGAATAAACCAGTGATCCGAAAGATGCCCAATGATCATCCATTATACGTCCCTTTATTTAAATGATATAATCGTTATTAACTACACATTATTAATTAATTATAAACTTTGTTACTGATTATATATTATTCGGGGCCTACGAGATATCCATATTTTACAGAAAAAAAGAAAAAAAAATCGTTTTCGATTTTTCACACTGCGGTCACCCATCCAAGTATTGGATTCAAGGGGTGCTGCTTAACTTTTCTAATCTCCTACCTACCTACCTACCTACCTACACTAACTTGACTTATGAGAAACTTATGCATGTAAAAACCTTATACGATGTAGTTTGCTGATATACTTATATATCTTTGTTTCACAGGCCTTGAATAATGTATAATCGTAATGAAATTTATAATTAATGGATAATGTGTAATCAATAGCGTTTAAATTAAAGGCCGTAGAATAGATGATCATTAGATATCTTTTGCAATATTGGCATTCGTCTTAAATACGTACATTAAATGTCACTTTGTGTGGTCTATAGGCACCTCTAAAAAATATCTAAGGGTACGTATACGAAACGTTTTCAGCACATAGGATCGCTGTCGTTTCGCATCTCCGATAGTGGTTTAAGGAATGTCCCATGGACTTCCCCGGAATCAAATTTTCATCCAACTTAAATGATTATTGGACGTCCCCTGGCTGTTAAGTTACGCGCGGAATATATTTATGGCTCCAAAAATATGTGTCGTGGACGTCGAATAAACTTCCGCGTTATCCTTCGATAGACGTAATTTGTACGTACATACGACGGTCAATCGGCGTACCCATATCAAAGCTGCCCGAAATACTTAAATGTACATCTAAAGGACGAATGCTTTTGATTGGACAACACGCGGGGGATCACACAGGACGTATATTGTATGTTCACACACGTACTATTTCTTAAGCTACAAATATACACAACACGGCCATCTATGGTATGCCCATAGGTAGACATTCAATAGCTCTTAATTCAGTATAGTAATTAGTAGATGTAGACAGCCGGTTCTGGATCAAGAGCTCTACCCCGACATTTACCAACCTTTTTCAACCCGCGATTCGAGGCACTTAGCCGAGACACAAACCACTTAGCCGAGACACAAACCGTTGCGCGTCGTGAGTGGGTGGCTTACGGGTAGCCAGTGGGTGGTGGGTGGGCGGCTCAGGGGGGGGGGATTTTTCGTCCGCACATCTTGTGTGTATATACGTATGCGTGTGCATGTGTGTGTATGTGTGTATGTTGCGCACAGGGGGAGGTGGGTGGTGGGTGGGCAGGTGCATCGCGGGTGGCAGGTAGAGAAGGGGGAGGGGAGGATTTCGAGATTTTCTGCCAGCATGTCTTGCGTGTACGTGCGGGTACGTGCGTGCATACGTGCATGCGTGCGTGCGTTAGGGGGGGGGGGATTGTCGATGCCAGAGATTTTTTGAAGAAAGCATTAGGCGTCGTCACTGGCGTTGACTCATGCTCTCTCGCTCACCCTCTCTCTTTCGCACGCGCACTCTTTGTCGCCCGCGCTCTCACGCGCCGAGTGTCAAGTATCAAATTTACGACGTATACAACTCTGTATCCAAACATGATCCAAATTTTTTCGTCGCGACGTATGCGGTATAATATCAACACATAGCTGCATATATTGGTCCACAATTTTCAAAATATATATTTTCGTGGAGTGACGGAATTTTTTCCTCAAGTATTCAATGTATGATCCGTCTCACCCTTACTCTCTTTCAGTCAGCTTGTCTCTCTCTCTCTCTCTCTCTCTCTCTCTCTCTCTCTCTCTCTCTCTCTCTCTCTCTCTCTCTCTCTCTTCCCTGCATATCTTTATCTCTCTCATTTGTGCTCTGGACCTCTTGCATCCCTATGTTTTAAACCATGAGATTGTGCGGGCGAGAGGTTGGGGTCTATTGACGTTCTCGATTTTCTTTTTTCATTCCGAGTTGATCACGCATTCCGTCGACTTCTCTGTTTTTTCATCCATACATTTTTTTTTTCATCAACGGTACGAGAATGGACGCGAAAAAGTGCAAAAGAACTTTGACGATTATGAGAAAGGGATATTCCGCGCACAAGGATAAACCTCCTTCACACGTTGAAGTGCAAAAGTGTATAGCGTTCAGTGATCGCAATGTGGCGCTATTACGTAAAAGTTTGCGAGCGTCTAATTTGGCGAAAAATTGAGCATTCAATCATCGATTGCCGCTTTACTATCGCTCGCGGAAAAATTGAAGAAGCGTGGTTCGGGAGTGTCTGTGCCTGGAGTCGAATGGGAGGAAATGGATTCGGCATTCCAGTCCAGAATAACCACAGGGCTGGTAATCAATATATCGCATAAAGATCTTGGACCTTTTTTGGATGATGCGGTAAAACTTATCGATGAGCGGCCAACCGAGTCATTACAAATTCACGGAAATTTAAAATGTAATGTCACTCTAGTTTGCATATTTCGTATCGTGAAAAGTGCCAATATCGCCGAGGAGGAAAAAGCGTTTCAGACTGCGAACGCAGTAATATTACCAACAACAAACATCATGGAGTGGATCAACGATCACGTAAAAACAGCCTTGCTGGCGAAAGTTGAAGACTTTGAGGAGAACGAATCTGGTTAGACGCTTCGTGAAGTTTTACATCTGCAAGTAAACATTAATCGATACCAACCATTGCGAGGGGGTGTCTCAACGTTTGTGCGTCTTCCTGACGATGTGCGGAGGAAAGGAGCAGTGGTGAACATTGAGAACAATGATCCGTATTGTTTTTTATGGTCAGTTACGGCTGCTCTTTCGCCACTACCCCCGATGAATAGAAATCGAACAAATTCATATCCGCATTTCAGTGAAGTGCTCAATTACGCGGGACTCGATTTTCCCATGAGCATTGCAAATGTTGGAAAATTTGAGAGAACGAACGATCTAGCCATAAACATTTATGGCATAGAAAAGGGACAAAATGAGCGTGGTGAGATTGTGCCGGTATATGTGAGTTCAAACCAATCGCAAAGACCGACCATTCATTTGCTCATTGTAGAATGTGAGAACGACGATGACGACGACGAAGACGACGACGCCGATGACGACGAATTTCAACTACGCAAGCCAATCCATCACTTCGCTTGGATACGAGATCTCTCTCGTCTAGTCAGCGCGCAAACGTCAAAAAATGAACATTGTACGTATCTATGTGACAGATGTCTATGTCATTTTCAAAAAGAAATCACTTTAAAAAAACATCTTGTTGACTGTGCCAATATACGTAAAGCATGTCGAGCCACATTGCCCGAACCAGAACAGGCAATTTTAAAATTCAAAAATTTTCGTAATAAATTGAGCGTTCCATTCGTTATTTACGCTGATCTAGAATGTCTCCTTGAGCCAATTAATGGGCAACAGAATCGTCAAACACGCACTGTCAGTTATCAAAAACACACATCTTACAGTATCGGCTATTATTTAAATTGTTCTTTTGACGATTCAAAGAGTGAATATAAGAGCCGTCGTGGTAAAAATTGTATTAATTGGTTTATGAAAAAATTGGTGACATTGTCAAGCAGTCTTCACGAGCGACTAAAAACGATCAAAAAGATGGAACAATTCAACGCCGAGAATCGTCGTAAATTGTATTCAGCTAAAATATGTCATATATGCGAAAAACCTTTTGTTGCTGGATGTATGAAAGTTCGCGACCATTGTCACTTTACGGGAGAATTTCGTGGTGCAGCCCATCAGAACTGTAATTTAAATTATACAAAATCACACGTAGTTCCTGTCGTCTTCCACAATCTCTCGGGTTATGACGCGCATTTTTTGATTCGAGCATTGGCCACGGAATTCGAGGGAAGGGTAGACCTCTTGCCCGTGAATAAAGAAAAATACATCTTATTCACAAAAGTCGTCGAAGGTACATGTATACAATATCGGTTTATTGATTCATACCGTTTCATGCCGAGTGGTCTTGAGAAATTGGCCTCTTATCTCACAAATGACTGTAAATCGATCACGGGTAAGCATTGTAATAGTGCAGTGGAGCTGGAATTATTGGCGAGAAACGGGGTCTTTCCCTATGATTATCTCGATTCTTCGACGAAACTCGACGAGCCTGAATTACCTAGTAAAGAAAAATTCTACTCTAAACTTCACGACGAGGACATTACGGACGATGACTATGCACATGCACGTGACGTTTGGACAACTTTCAAAATAAAAGACCTTGGGGAATATTCGGACTTGTATCTCAAGACTGATATATTGCTTCTTGCCGATATTTTTGAAAATTTTTGATCCAACTGCTTGGAGGCATACTATCTCGATCCACTGCACTATTATACAGCGCCCGGTCTTGCGTTTGATGCTATGCTCAAGATCACTAATATTGAACTTGAACTCCTCACTGACATTGACATGCTATTATTACCGAGCGGGGTATTCGGGGTGGTGTGGCGCAATGCTCGAATCGATATGCAAAAGCCAATAATCGGTACATGAAATCAGACTTTAATAAAAACGAACCTGAGAGCTACTTGATGTATTTTGATGTCAACAATTTATATGGTGCGGCTATGAGCAATCCATTGCCTCATAGTTCCTTCGAGTGGGTACAAAATTTTGATATAAATAGCATCCAATCGCTTGCCGATGACGATGAAATCGGATATATATTCGAGGTTGATCTAGATTATCCGGAAGACATTCACGATCTCCACAAAGATCTCCCTCTATGTCCCGAATATTATACACCTCCGGGGTTCAAGCAAACAAAACTTATGACAACATTATTGCCGAAACACAGATGTGTCATACATTATCAAAATTTAAAACAAGCTCTAACCCTCAGACTTCGTATAACGAAAATTCATCGCACATTAAAATTCCGGCAAAAAGCATGTCTGAAAAAATATATCGATATTAACACAGACCTACGCAAAAAAGCGAAAAATGAATATGAGAAAAACTTTTTCAAACTCATGAACAACGCAGTTTTCGGTAAAATGATGGAGAACGTTAGGCGACATCGAAATGTTAAGCTTGTAACGAAATGGGACGGTCCTTTTTGTGCAAAGGCTTTAATCGCAAAGGCGACATTTCACAGCTGCACGATTTTTGATCACGATATGGTGATAATTGAATCAAATCGAGTTAAAGTAAAATTTGCAAAACCAATATATGTGGGCTTTTCCATTCTCGACATGTCGAAAATCTTCATCTACGACTTTCATTATAATTACATGAAGAAGAAAAATTTTGATCAAGCCAAACTACTTTACACCGATACGGACAGTCTCATTTATCACATCACAACCCCCGATATATACAGCGATATTAAGGACGATTCGCACAAATTTGATACATTCGATTATGAAACCAACAATCCCTATGGCATTCCATTGGTTAATAAAAAAATATTAGGACTGATGAAGGATGAAAATAATGGGAAGGAAAATGGAGGAATTTGTTGGTTTGAGAGCGAAATTATACGCCTTCAGAGTCCATCGCGAGAATAAGAAAGAAGAGAAAAGAGCCAAAGGCATTCGAGCAGCGACGTTAAGATCGATAACGTTTAATGATTATAAAGAATGTTTGTTTCATCATGAAAATCTCGAAAAAACTCAACACTTGATTCGCAGTCGAAAACACGTTGTCGAAACTGTTGCGCAGACAAAGTTAGCTCTCAGTTGGGAGGACAATAAAAGAATTTTGATCCAGAATTCCACGGATACGTTACCATGGGGCTATAAGATTATCGAAGATATGGATGAATGATGCAAAACAGGGAAAAAAAAAACTCTAAAAAAACATTGAAAACGGAAAAATGTTTGAAAATTAGACTAAAAATGTATAAACATTTTTTTTTCATGCGACGAATTTTGTAAAAAATATATAAAAATCTACGAAATTTAATAATGTTCAAGAATCATCCTAAGAATGTATAAACAATTATTTTTTATGCGTGAGTTTTTGGAAAAAATGTATAAAAATCTACGAATTTAGGGAAAAAAAACCTAAAAAACAGTTGAAAAACTGTAAATGTTTAAGAATTAGACTAAGAATGTATAAACAATTATTTTTCATAAATAAATTTAAATTTATAAACATCCATAAATTTTATAAATCTGCTTTATTGATCCAAGTGTTGTGGGTATCATCGAATCCCAGCCATTTTACAAAAATTTTATCACCACGCTTCCGTAGAACTTTTTCAATCAGATAAATATCTGGATATTTGACTTTCAACAGTTCTTGTTCGTAAAATCCACCGGCGATGGGCTCGTTCTGATAATCATCGATATTATACGTCACAGGATTGGTATTATTCACTCGGCTGATGGTAAATATTTCCGTCGTCCAATTGGGAGTATAACCCTTTGCAAAAACATTTTTAAATTTACTTATTCGCACTTAGTCGCCAATTTTGAATTTTTCCTTTTTCGTTGGTTCTCAATTCTTCTTCTTGAATACACGCTGAAGTAGTTGCTTTTCATTTCCAGCATTAACATTTCGCGGTTTCATACGAATAGTGCGATGCGTGGAATTATTGCAATCAGCGAGTAAATTATCGAGAATATCGATCCATTTGTACTTTCCACGTAAGCTAAATTGCATCCACATTTTATTTTTCAATGTGCGATTAAATCGTTCGCAGATAAATGCCTTCAAGTTGCCGTATGTCGAGTACATGTGAATATTATATTTCCGCATGAGAGATTCAAAATCTGAATTATAAAATTCTTTTCCGCGATCAACGTGAAGTTTCATTGGCACGCGTCCCTCGCTGAGAATCGGCTTGCCAGGTTTGGTGGATATGTCAACGTACGCGAACGAAAACTCCGGACACAAGTTCCTCCTCACCTGCATCGATATATTCTCCAAATATGCATGGGCCGTTCCGATGAAAAGCAAGAACGGCAAAGATACAACGAGAGCTATGAAATCTATTCTCAGCGAGGGACGCGTGCCAATGAAACTTCACGTTGATCGCGGAAAAGAATTTTATAATTCAGATTTTGAATCTCTCATGCGGAAATATAATATTCACATGTACTCGACATACAGCAACTTGAAGGCATCCATCTGCGAACGATTTAATCGCACATTGAAAAATAAAATGTGGATGCAATTTAGCTTACGTGGAAAGTACAAATGGATCGATATTCTCGATAATTTACTCGCTGATTACAATAATTCCACGCATCGCACAATTCGTATGAAACCGCGAAATGTTAATGCTGGAAATGAAAAGCAACTACTTCAGCGTGTATTCAAGAAGAAGAATTGTGAACCAACGAAAAAGAAAAAATTCAAAATTGGCGACAAAGTGCGAATAAGTAAATTTAAAAATGTTTTTGCAAAGGGTTATACTCCCAATTGGACGACGGAAATATTTACCATCAGCCGAGTGAATAATACCAATCCTGTGACGTATAATATCGATGATTATCAGAACGAGCCCATCGCCGGTGGATTTTACGAACAAGAACTGTCGAAAGTCAAATATCCAGATATTTATCTGATTGAAAAAGTTCTACGGAAGCGTGGTGATAAAATTTTTGTAAAATGGCTGGGATTCGATGATACCCACAACACTTGGATCAATAAAGCAGATTTATGAAATTTATGGATGTTTATAAATTTAAATTTATTTATGAAAAATAATTGTTTATACACTCTTAGTCTAATTCTTAAACATTTACAGTTTTTCAACTGTTTTTTAGGTTTTTTTTCCCTGAATTCGTAGATTTTTATACATTTTTTCCAAGAACTCACGCATAAAAAATAATTGTTTATACATTCTTAGGATAATTCTTAAACGTTATTAAATTTCGTAGATTTTTATATATTTTTTGACAAAATTCGTCGCATGAAAAAAAAATGTTTATACATTTTTAGTCTAATTTTCAAACATTTTTCCGTTTTCAATGTTTTTTTAGAGTTTTTTTTTCCCCTGTTTTGCATCATTCATCCATATCTTCGATAATCTTATAGCCCCATGGTAACGTATCCGTGGAATTCTGGATCAAAATTCTTTTATTGTCCTCCCAACTGAGAGCTAACGTTGTCGGCGCAACAGTTTCGACAACGTGTTTTCGACTGCGAATCAAGTGTTGAGTTTTTTCGAGATTTTCATGGTGAAACAAGCATTCTTTATAATCATTAAACGTTATCGATCTTAACGTCGCTGCTCGAATGCCTTTGGCTCTTTTCTCTTCTTTCTTATTCTCGCGATGGACTCTGAAGGCGTATAATTTCGCTCTCAAACCAACAAATTCCTCTATTATCTTCCCATTATTTTCATCCTTCATCAGTTCTAATATTTTTTTATTAACCAATGGAATGCCATAGGGATTGTTGGTTTCATAATCGGATGTATCAAATTTGTGCGAATCGTCCTTAATATCGCTGTATATATCGGGGGTTGTGATGTGATAAATGAGACTGTCCGTATCGGTGTAAAGTAGTTTGGCTTGATCAAAATTTTTCTTCTTCATGTAATTATAATGAAAGTCGTAGATGAAGATTTTCGACATGTCGAGAATGGAAAAGCCCACATATATTGGTTTTGCAAATTTTACTTTAACTCGATTTGATTCAATTATCACCATATCGTGATCAAAAATCGTGCAGCTGTGAAATGTCGCCTTTGCGATTAAAGCCTTTGCACCAAAAGGACCGTCCCATTTCGTTACAAGCTTAACATTTCGATGTCGCCTAACGTTCTCCATCATTTTACCGAAAACTGCGTTGTTCATGAGTTTGGAAAAGTTTTTCTCAAATTCATTTTTCGCTTTTTTGCGTAGGTCTGTGTTAATATCGATATATTTTTTCAGCCATGCTTTTTGCCGGAATTTTAATGTGCGATGAATTTTCGTTATACGAAGTCTGAGGGTTGGAGCTTGTTTTAAATTTTGATAATGTATGACATATCTCTGTTTCGGCAATAATGTTGTCATAAGTTTTGTTTGCTTGAACCCCGGAGGTGTATAATGTTCGGGACATAGAGGGAGATCTTTGTGGAGATCGTGAATGTCTTCCGGATAATCCAGATCAACCTCGAATATATATCCGATTTCATCGTCATCGGCAAGCGATTGGATGCTATTTATATCAAAATTTTGTACCCACTCGAAGGAACTATAAGGCAATGGATTGCTCATAGCCGCACCATATAAATTGTTGACATCAAAATACATCAAGTAGCTCTCAGGTTCGTTTTTATTAAAGTCTGATTTCATGTACCGATTATTGGCTTTTGCATATCGATTCGAGCATTGCGCCACACCACCCCGAATACCCCGCTCGATGAATAATAGCATGTCAATGTCAGTGAGGAGTTCAAGTTCAATATTAGTGATCTTGAGCATAGCATCAAACGCAAGACCGGGCGCTGTATAATAGTGCAGTGGATCGAGATTGTATGCCTCCAAGCAGTTGGATCGAAAATTTTCAAAAATATCGGCAAGAAGCAATATATCAGTCTTGAGATACAAGTCCGAATATTCCCCAAGGTCTTTTATTTTGAAAGTTGTCCAAACGTCACGTGCATGTGCATAGTCATCGTCCGTAATGTCCTCGTCGTAAACTTTAGAGTAGAATTTTTCTTTACTAGGTAATTCAGGCTCGTCGAGTTTCGTCCAAGAATCGAGATAATCATAGGGAAAGACCCCGTTTCTCGCCAATAATTCCAGCTCCACTGCACTATTACAATGCTTACCCGTGATCGATTTACAGTCATTTGTGAGATAAGAGGCCAATTTCTCAAGACCACTCGGCATGAAACGGTATGAATCAATAAACCGATATTGTATACATGTACCTTTGACGACTTTTGTGAATGAGATGTATTTTTCTTTATTCACGGGCAAGAGGTCTACCCTTCCCTCGAATTCCGTGGCCAATGCTCGAATCAAAAAATGCGCGGCATAACCCGAGAGATTGTGGAAGACGACAGGAACTACGTGCGATTTTGTATAATTTAAATTACAGTTCTGATGGGCTGCACCACGAAATTCTCCCGTAAAGTGACAATGGTCGCGAACTTTCATACATCCAGCAACAAAAGGTTTTTCGCATATATGACATATTTTAGCTGAATAGAATTTACGACGATTCTCGGCGTTGAATTGTTCCATCTTTTTGATCGTTTTTATTCGCTCGTGAAGACTACTTGACAATGTCACCAATTTTTCCATAAACCAATTAATACAATTTTTACCACGACGGCTCTTACATTCACTCTTTGAATCGTCAAAAGAACAATTTAAATAATAGCCGATACTGTAAGGTGTGTGTTTTTGATAACTGACAGTGCATGTTTGACAATTCTGTTGCCCATTAATTGGCTCAAGGAGACATTCTAGATCAGCGTAAATAACGAATGGAACGCTCAATTTATTACGAAAATTTTTGAATTTTAAAATTGCCTGTTCTGGTTCGGGCAATGTGGCTCGACATGCTTTACGTATATTGGCACAGTCAACGAGATGTTTTTTTAAAGTGATTTTTTTTGAAAATGACATAGACATCTGTCACATAGATACGTACAATGTTCATTTTTCGACGTTTGCGCGCTGACTAGACGAGAGAGATCTCGTATCCAAGCGAAGTGATGGATTGGCTTGCGTAGTTGAAATTCGTCGTCATCGGCGTCGTCGTCTTCGTCGTCGTCATCGTCGTTTTCACATTCCACAATGAGCAAATAAATGGTCGGTCTTTGCGATTGGTTTGAACTCACATATACCGGCACAATCTCACTACGCTCATTTTGTCCCTTTTCTATGCCATAAATGTTTATAGCTAGATCGTTCATTCTCTCAAATTTTCCAACATTTGCAATGCTCATAGGAAAATCGAGTCCCGCGTAATTGAGCACTTCACTGAAATGCGGATATGAATTTGTTCGATTTCTATTCATCGGGGGTAGTGGCGAAAGAGCAGCCGTAACTGACCATAAAAAACAATACGGATCATTGTTCTCAATGTTCACCACTGCTCCTTTCCTCCGCACATCGTCAGGAAGACGCACAAACGTTGAGACACCCCCTCGCAATGGTTGGTATCGATTAATGTTTACTTGCAGATGTAAAACTTCACGAAGCGTCTAACCAGATTCGTTCTCCTCAAAGTCTTCAACTTTCGCCAGCAAGGCTGTTTTTACGTGATCGTTGATCCACTCCATGATGTTTGTTGTTGGTAATATTACTGCGTTCGCAGTCTGAAACGCTTTTTCCTCCTCGGCGATATTGGCACTTTTCACGATACGAAATATGCAAACTAGAGTGACATTACATTTCAAATTTCCGTGAATTTGTAATGACTCGGTTAGCCGCTCATCGATAAGTTTTACCGCATCATCCAAAAAAGGTCCAAGATCTTTATGCGATATATTGATTACCAGCCCTGTGGTTATTCTGGACTGGAATGCCGAATCCATTTCCTCCCATTCGACTCCAGGCACAGACACTCCCGAACCACGCTTCTTCAATTTTTCCGCGAGCGATAGTAAAGCGGCAATCGTTGATTGAATGCTCAATTTTTCGCCAACATTCAAATTAGACGCTCGCAAACTTTTACGTAATAGCGCCACATTGCGATCACTGAACGCTATACACTTTTGCACTTCAACGTGTGAAGGAGATTTATCCTTGTGCGCGGAGTATCCTTTTCTCATAATCGTCAAAGTTCTTTTGCACTTTTTCGCGTCCATTCTCGTACCGTTGATGAAAAAAAAATGTATGGATGAAATAACAGAGAAGTCGACGGAATGCGTGATCAACTCGGAATGAAAAAAGAAAATCGAGAACGTCAATAGACCCCAACCTCTCGCCCGCACAATCTCATGGTTTAAAACATAGGGATGCAAGAGGTCCAGAGCACAAATGAGAGAGATAAAGATATGCAGGGAAAGAGAGAGAGAGAGAGAGAGAGAGAGAGAAGCTGACTGAAAGAGAGTAAGGGTAAGACGGATCATACATTGAATACTTGAGGAAAAAATTCCGTCACTCCACGAAAATATATATTTTGAAAATTGTGGACCAATATATGCAGCTATGTGTTGATATTATACCGCATACGTCGCGACGAAAAAATTTGGATCATGTTTGGATACAGAGTTGTATACGTCGTAAATTTGATACTTGACACTCGGCGCGTGAGAACGCGGGCGACAAAGAGTGCGCGTGCGAGAGAGAGAGGGTGAGAGAGAGAGCATGAGTCAACGCCAGTGACGACGCCTAATGCTTTCTTCAAAAAATCTCTGGCATCGACAATCCCCCCCCCCCTAACGCACGCACGCACGCACGTATGCACGCACGTACCCGCACGTACACGCAAGACATGCTGGCAGAAAATCTCGAAATCCTCCCCTCCCTCTTCTCTACCTGCCACCCGCGATGCACCTGCCCACCCACCACCCCCTGTGCGCAACATACACACACACACACACATGCACACGCATACGTATATACACACAAGATGTGCGGACGAAAAAATCCCCACCCCTGAGCCGCCCACCCACCACCCACTGGCTACCCGTAAGCCACCTACTCACGACGCGCAACGGTTTGTGTCTCGGCTAAGTGGTTTGTGTCTCGGCTGAGTGCCTCGAATCGCGGGTTGAAAAAGGTCAGTAAATGTCGGGGTAGAGCTCTTTATTCAGAACCGGCTGTCTACATCTACTGTAATTGGACATCTATTGGACGTTCCAGGTTCACGTCTATATGAAATTCTACATGCAACATCCGATAGATGTTCAATTGACGTCCTCCGAATGTGATTTTCGTTTACGAACCTGGAACGGCCAATGGATGTTCAATTACTATCCTGAATTAAAAGCTATTTAATGTCTGCCTATAGACATACCATGGATGGCCATGTTGTGTATATTTGTAGCTCAAGAAATAGTACGTGTCGTGGACATACAATATACGTCCTGTGTGATCCATTGCGTTTTGTCCAATCGAAAGTATACCATGGATGTTCAATGGATGTCCGCATTACGTCCATCGTGGATGTAGACGTGTTAGGGATCTATGGATAATAGATGGACGTCCAATGGACACTCGGTTCCGTGTGGGTACGTCTTCGTTTCAACGTCTACGTTTCTTCGTCCGGTTCTTTAATTCTAGCGGGAACGGGGCGCGATACAATTACACGCGTAATTTTTGCAATTATTAAGGGGGTACGAAGAAAATGAATTTTAAAGAATCAATAACTACCATGTTTATCAGGATTCTGATTTTTCAAAAAAGTTATTATTGTCAATTTGCCATATTTTTCATCACGATTATTTTCGCATTGCGATTTTCCCAATTATTAAGGGGTTATGCACAAAAAAAATAAAAAAAATTTGCTAACTACTGAGTCGATCGAGATTCTGAATTTTCAGAAACGTGAATATCTTCATTTTGCACTTTTTTTACCATCCTAATTTTTGCATTGTAATTTTTGCAATTATTAAGGGGGTACGAAGAAAATAAATTTTTAAAAATCAATAACTACCGTGTCTATCAGGATTCTGATTTTTCAAAAAAGTCATCATTGTCATTTTGCAATATTTTTCATCATGATTATTTTCGTATTGCGATTTTCCCAATTATTAAGAAGCTATGCATGAAAGAAATAAAAAAAATTCGATACCTACCGAGTCAATCGAGATTAAGAATTTAAAAAAAATCGTTAACATCTTTATTTTCCAATATTTTTTACCATCCTTATTTTTGCATTATAATTTTTGCAATTATTGAAGGAATACGAACAAAATAAATTTTTAAACATCAATAACTACCGTGTTTATTGGACTCTGACTTTTCGCAAAAATAACTATTGTAATTTTGTAATATTGTTAACCGTCCTTTTTTTTGCATTGTAATTATTGCAATTATTGAAGGGGTACGAACAAAATGAATTTTTAAAAATCAATAACTACAGTGCTTATCGGGATTATGATTTTTCAAAACAGTCACTACTGCCATTTTGCAATATTTTTTATCACGATTATTTTCGCAATTATTAAGGGGATATGCTGCAAACAAATAAAAAAATTTGATAACTACCGAGTCGATCAAGATTCTGATTTTACAGGAACGTACACATTCTTCATGATCATTATTTTGGCACTGCGATTTTTGCCATTCTTAAGGGGATGTGCATGAAAGGAGATTTAAAAAATCAATAACTGCCGCGTTCATCGAGATTCTCCCTTTGACAAGGAGTCACTTTTTTTATTTTGCAACATTCTTCATGATCATTATTTTGGCATTGCGATTTTTGCCATTCTTAAGGGGATATGCACGAAAAAACAATTTAAAAAATCAATAACTGCCGCGTTTATCGAGATTCTCACTATGACAAAAAGTCACAATTTTTAATTTGCCACATTTTTTATGATCATTATTTTGGTATTGCGATTTCTGCTGATCTTAAGGGGATATGCAGAAAAAAAATTGAAAAATCAATTACGACCGCGCTTATCAAGATTCTTAGTTTGACAAAGCGTCACATTTTTTATTTTGTCACATTTTCTATGATCATCATTTCAACATTGAGATTTTCACCATTCTTAAGGGGATATGCACAGAAAAAACTTTAAAAAATCAATAACTACCGAATGTATTGAGATTCTCACTTTGAAAAAGCGTGACATTTTTTATTTCGCTACATTTTTCATGATCATCATTTTTGCATTTCGATTTTTGTCAACCTCAAGGGGATATGCAATTGTAGAGAAAATTTAAAAATCAATAACTACCGCGTTTTTCGAGATTCTTACTTTTAAAAAAATGTCACATTTTTTATTTTGCCATATTTTTTATGATCATTATTTTGGTATTGCGATTTTTGCCATTCTTAAGGGAATATGCACAAAAAAACTTAAAATAATCAATAACTACCGCGTTTATCGAGCTTCTCACTTTGATAAAGCGTAACATTTTTTATTTCGCCACATTTTGTATGAGCATTATTTTTTCATTGCGACTTTTGCCAATCTTAAAGGGGATATTCATTTTCAAAAAATTAAAAAATTAAATACTACCGCGTTTTTCGAGATTCTTACTTTAAAAAAGTGTCACATTTTTTTTTGCCACATTTCTTATGATAATCATTTTGTCATTGTAATTTTTACTATTTTTAAGGGGATATGCACAGAAAAAAATTAAAAAAATCAATAAATACCGCATTTATCGAGATTCTCACTTTAAAAAAGCATAACATTTCTTATTTTGCCACATTTTTTATAATCATCATTTTTGCATTGCGATCGATCCTGTTTCCGTCACAGTATGCTTTGCAGAATCTTTCGACACAGGCTCGATCAAGACCATTTCCGGATCGTCCACCCCCCTTATAGGGATGAAAACGGAACTCTTGCGGATTTCATCACGTCGGGTACACAGTGTGAGACAATATTCTGGAGAGATCGATCCCGATTCCGTCACGTTTTATTTTACAGTACTTTAGATAATCATTATTGTTGAACATTTATTTGTGATATCATTGAGGGGTTATGCAGAAAAGAAATTTTGAAAAAACAATAAATGTCGCGATTATCGAAGTATTGACTTCGCTGAAGCGTGACTTTTTTTATTTTACGGTATTTTTGATGACCATTTTTTTGCACATCTATTTTTGCTATTCTTAAGGAGTTATGCGGGAAAGAAAATTTCCAAAATCAATAGCTACCGTGTCTATTGAAGTGTTGACTGTAAGAAAAGGTAACATTTTTCGATTTACAGTACTTTCGATGACCATTTTTTTTCCGATCCATTTTTGCTTTTATTAGGGGGTTATGCAGAAAAGAAATTTTCAGAAATCGATAACTATCACGATTATCGAAGGATTCCCTAGTAGAAATTTGGTCCGGGTAGCCTTATAAGGGATCAGGCTTTGATCAGGTGTCGGTAAAGATAGCCTGATCCGGATAGCTTGATCACGCCCGGATCCAAACGGGATCATATTTTGGGAGGCTTTGATCAGGCATCGGTAAGGGTAGCCTGATCAGGATAGCCTGATTATGCCCAGATACCAGCCGGATTATATTTCGGTATTTAAACCTGATCAGGCTAGCCTTACGTTATTCATATCAGGGACGGATCAGGTGCTGCTAAGGATATATCCAAAAGGTCTATCAGGCAGCCTAGCCAGAGCCTGATATTTCGGATCAGGATCTTGATCATGCCCAGATCCCAGCCGGATTATATTTGGGCACAACCAGTAACCACTAAAACTTTTCTTTCAAATTTCACTTTGGTGCGAAAAACAACCCTTTAACATGGACCAAAAATGGCCTTCGAGTGACTGCCGTTGCGAGCTACAACTCCTGTAAAACTAATTTTTTTAATCATTCCACGATACAATTTCAGGATTGAGAGACCCTGATGACCGTTCAAGACCCCTTAACCCCGACATAAAACATTGTCTCTGGGCGAATTTGTCATAAACTTAAAATCTTGTGAAGCGAATTCACAAACTGGTCTTATTCGATAATTTTGCTATAAAAGCTCAATCCTTAAGACCCCTTAAGACCGGTAAAAGTTGTCTCTAAGCGACGAGTTTCCTGAACTTGATTCTAAATCAGCTGCAACGAATTTCTATCATAATTTTTAATGATATTTTGGCACAATCTCTCCCCCTCCAAGACCCCCTCCCTCTTAATGATTATAAAAATTATCTCTGAACGAGATTTTGATCAGGTTGACATATTGATGAATGAATTCATAAGATGATTCCACGTTGCAGTTATTGCAGCCCCCCCCCTGGCGCGTCGGCCCCTTAATATTGATCATTCGTTAATGATATATTAAATTTTAATTTCTTATCAAGTATTTGTTCAATATGTAACAATTAATTTTAATGACCCATATGTACCACAAATGTAATATAAGCATCACGTGTTCGTAAGTAGACAATGGTGTAGTGGATAGCGTGCAAGTGTTGGATCGTTAGGTACAGTCATGAAACTGGTCGTCGGGGGTTCGAACCCCGGTGGCGACGACATAATTTTTTTTTTTTTTTTTTCATTTCCTAATATGAGACAATTGTCAAAAATGATCAAAAATTAATGTAAAATCTTAATTTTATCGAAATTAGAAAGAAATATAAATTAAAAATAAAATTAGCGTAATCAAGCTGGGACTCGTGCAGGATCAGGTACGTGATCGCAGCCGGAACGAAAGTAGCGTAACGATCCTGATCTTGTCTTGATCCGTATCCTGATTCAGGCCGGATGTCATTTTAAAGCTAGCCTGATATAGCCCTGATCCCAGCCGGAATCAAATTTCTACTAGGGTTGATGCTCTGCAGAATTTTCCGATACAGGCTCGTGCAAGACTACTTTCGGATCGTCCACCCCCCTTTATGGATGAGATAGAAATTTCTACAAATTTTGTCACGTTGGGCACACCCTGGGATACAATAATTCCGAATTTTCAATCCCAATTTCATCACAGAATGCTCTGCAGAATTTTTCGATACAGGCTCGACCAAGACTATTTCTGGATTTTTCACCCCCTTTTATGGGAATGAAATCGAAATTCTCGCAAATTTGATCTCGTTTGGTACACCGTGTGAGATAATATTTTCGAATTTTCAGTCCCGCTTTCGGCATGGTGTATGTCGGAAATTATTATAATTCGTACGAATATTTAGAAATTCACATGTGTGAAGATACTATGAAAAATTAAAATAAATTCTCATAGCGTCGAAAAGTTAAAAATTCTCCATACATGTGGAGCGTATGGCCATTTTTTTTAAAAGTGAATTTGCTCTCGTGAGAACAGAAACCTAAACCGACTTCAAAATCCCATACTTTCTCAACGTATGTGAATTCCTGTAAAAAACAAATGCCATACTTGAGAATGTATGGAAGTGTGGACAAATGTCTCTTTTCATAAATTATTATAAATTCCCATATGTTTTGAGACGATGAGGATGTAAATTCCCAAATAAATTCCCATTGCGTGGATACGTTGAAAACTTTTCAGACATGTAGAGAGTATGGTTCTTTTTTTTTTTTTATCAATTTTTAATCGTGACAGCACCAACCGAATTACACTTCAAAATCCCGTACTTGACCCCCATATGTTAATTTATATAACAAAAAAATTCATACTCGAGAATGTATGAGAATACAGTCATCGTTAATTGAAGTGGGGCAGAGTGTTTTTTCTGGATTTTGGCGAAAATTTGTCCGATTGAAAAATTTCAAAATAGTACATTAGAGTAAATTTTATTATCTTTCGAATGAGACTAGGTGGAATTCAATCGGTCAAGAATTGGCCGAGTGCGAAGCAGATGGAGTCAGGACGCGCAAATCATGAATTCGGCGACACCCTGAAAAAGAGTATGTGCCATTGTCGAATGGCTTCCTAACTGAAATCATTCGAAAGCGCAGCTCATGGCAATCAGGATTCAAAAAAAAAAAAAATCGGTCAACTCCAGTGGATGATATAGCCCCAGGAAGTTGAAACGGTTTTTCGACGATAACTTGAAAGTTTCTTGATCGATTGACATGAAATATATCAGAGAGTCGTGTTTCGTCATAGCCGACGACCCGGTCTAAGTCGTGTTATAAAAACTCTCCTTGGGGATGAGATCCAGGGTTGTCCCGAATGCACCGTGTCAATTACTCACATTTTTCGCAATGAAAGACTTTAATGCCGAAAATGTGAGTTGGTGCATTATTGAGGGGAAGTTTCAACGAACAAAACGTGTGGTCGCGCAATACCAAAATCGACCTCCATCAAAAATGGGAAGGGGTTGAAAATTGGGATGGAAATGCTGAAACCAAAAAAGATCGCGTCCGGGGTAGCAAGGAGATGCTCAATTGTTTTCGCACTCGTCGGCTGACCACACGTTTTCTCACTACTCGGGCGAGATGGACCGCTTTGAGACTAATCAATATTAGAAAAAAAAGCATTTTTATCTTTTAATCATTTTTTTCATGACCATTTTTCTTTCTTAAGGGGGTATGCAGAAAAGGAATTTTTCAAAATCAACCCTAGTATAAATTTGATTCCGGTTGGGATCAGGGCTACATCAGGCTAGCCTTAAAATGACATCTGGCCTGGATCAGGATACGGATCAAGACAAGATCAGGATCGTTAGGCTACTTTTGTTCCGGCCGCGATCACGATCCTGATCCAAGCCAGATCAGCCACCTTATCCAATCCTGATCCCGCACGAGTCCCAGCCTGACTACGTTAATTTCATTTTTAATATATATTTCTTTCTAAATTCGATAAAATTAAGTTTTTACATTAATTTTTGATCATTTTTGAACATTAAATAATATTAGGAAATTGAAAAAAAAAAAAATTATGACGTCGCCACCGGGGTTCGAACCCCCGACGACCAGTTTCGTGATTATACCTAACGATCCAACACTTGCACGCTATCCACTACACCATCGTCTACTTACGAATATGTGATGCATATATTACATTTGTAGTACATATGGGTCATTAAAATTCATTGTTACATATTGAACGAATACTTTATAAAAAATTTAAAGTTAATAAATAATTAACGAATGATCAATATTAAGGGGCCGACGCCCCAGAGGGGGGGGGGCTGCAAAAAATGCAACGTGAAGTCATCTTATGAATTCGTTCATCAATATGTAAACCTGATCAAAATCTCGTTCAGAGATAATTTTTTTAATCATTAAGGGATAGGGGGTCTCGGAGGGGGAGAGAGATTATACCAAAATATCATCGAAAATTATGGTAGAAATTTATTGCAGCCGATTTAGAATCGAGTTCAGAAAACTCGTCGCTCAGGGACAATTTTTACCGGTCTTAAGGGGTCTTAAGGATTGAGCTTTTACAGCAAAGTTGTCGAATAAGACCAGTTTGTGAATTCGCTTCACAAGATTTTAAGTTTATGACAAATTCGCTCAGAGACAATGTTTTATGTCGGGGTTAAGGGGTCTTAAAGGGTCTTCAGGGTCTCTCGATCCTGAAAATGTATCGTGGAATGATTTCAAAAATTAGTTTTACAGGAGTTGTAGCTCGCAACGGCAGTCACTCGAAGGCCATTTTTGGTCTATATATGTTAAAGGGTTGTTTTTCGCACCAAAGTGAAATTTGAAAGAAAAGTTTTAGTGGTTGTGCACAAATATAATCCGGCTGGGATCTATGCATGATCAAGATCCTGATCCGAAATATCAGGCTCTAGCTAAGCTGCCTGATAGACCTTTTGGATATATCCTTAGCAGCACCTGATCCGTCCCTGATATTGATAATGTAAGGCTAGCCTGATCAGGTTTGAATACCGAAATATAATCTGGCTGGTATCTGGGCATAATCAGGCTATCCTAATCAGGCTACCCTTACCGATGCCGGATAAAAGCCTACTAAAATATGATCCCGCTTGGATCCAGGCGTGATCAAGCTATCCGGATCAGGCTATCTTTACCGACGCCTGATCAAAGCCTGATCCCTTATAAGACTCCCCGGACCAAATTTCTACTAGGGAATAACTATAGCGTGTTTATTGAGATTCTGACTTTTGGAAGCGCAATTTTTTTAAATTTACAATATTTATGATGATCATTATTTTTGCATTGCGATTTTGGTAATTCTTAAGGGGGTAAGCATAAAAAATATTAACAAATCAATAACTACCGAGTTTATTGAGATTTTGACTTTTAAAAAGCGTAACTTTTTTTAATTTACAATATTTTTTATGATCATCCCTTATTGCAAAATGATTTTTTTAATTCTTATGGGGGTATGCGGGAAAGAAAGTTTGAAAAAGTAATAACTGACGTGTTTACCGGAATTGTAACTTTTAAAAAGCATCGCTTTTCTCATGTTGCATTATTTTTTATGATCATTCTTCTTGCCATGTGATTTTTGCAATTCTTAAGGGGCTATGCAAAAAGGAAATGATGAAAAATTAATAACTAACATGTTTACCGAAAATCTGGCTTTAAAACAGTGTCGTTTTTCTTACTTTACAAAACCTTTTCTGACAATATTTTTTTTCATTACGGTTTTTGCAATTCTTAGGGGGTATGCGCAAAAGAATATTTAAAAAATCAATAACTACCGTCTTTATCGAGATTTTGACTTCGAAACAGCGTGGTATTTTTTATTTTACAACATTTTTTACGATCATTATTTTTGCATTGCGATTTTTGCCGGTCTTAAGGGGATATGCACACAAAAAAATAAAAATAAATCACTACCGTATTTATCGAGATTCTTATTTTGCCAAAGCGTCAAATTTTTTATTTTGCCATATTCTTCATGATCATTATTTTGGCATTGCGATTTTTGCCATTTTTAAGGGAATGTGCACGATAGAATATTTAAAAAATCAATAACTGCCGCGTTTATCGAGATTCTCACTTTGACAAGAGGTCACATTTTTTTATTTTCCTCATTTTTCGTGATAATTATTTTGTCATCGCGGTTTTTGCCATTCTCAAGGGGATATGCACGATAAAACATTTAAAAAATCAATAACTGCCGCGTTTATCGAGATTCTCACTTTGACAGGGAGTCATATTTTTTATTTTGCCACATTCTTCATGATCATTATTTTGGCATAGCGATTTTTGCCATTCTTGAGGGGATATGCATGAAAGAACATTTGAAAAATCAATAACTACCGCGATTATCGAGATTCTCACTTTGAAAAAAAGTCACAATTTTTATTTTACCACATTTTTCGTGATCATTATTTAGGTATTGCGATTCTTGACATTCTTAAGGGGATGTGCATGAAACAACATTTAAAAAATTAATAACTACCGCGTTTATCGATATTCTCACTTTGACAAAAGGTGACATTTTTTATTTTGCCACATTTTTCATGATCATTATTTTGTCATTACAATTTTTGCCATTCTTAAGGGGATATGCACGATAAAACATTTAAAAAATCAATAACTGTCGCGTTTATCGAGATTCTCACTTTGACAAGGAGTCAGATTTTTTATTTTACCACATTCTTCATGATCATTATTTTGGCATTGCGATTTTTGCCAGTCTTAAGGGAATATGCATGGAAGAACATTTGGAAAATCAATAACCACCGCGTTTATCGAGATTCTCACTTTGACAAAGGGTCGCAATTTTTATTTTACCACATTTTTTATGATTATTATTTTGGTATTGCGATTTTTGCTATTTTTAAGGGGATATGCATGAAAGAACATTGAAAAAATCAATAACTACCGCGTTTATCGAGATTCTCACTTTAACAAAAGGTCACATTTTTTATTTTGCATTATTTTTGATGATTATTATTTCGTCATTGCGATTTTTGCCATTCTTATGCACGATAAAACATTTAAAAAATCAATAACTGCTGCGTTTATCGAGATTCTCACTTTGACAAAGAGTCATATTTTTTATTTTGCCACATTCTTCATGATTATTATTTTGGCATTGCAATTTTTGCATCTGTTGAGGGGATATGCATGAAAGAACATTTAAAAAATCAATAACTACCGCGTTTATCTAGAAGTAGTAGGTGTACCACTATGGCGAAAAAGTGGTGGGGGTAATCCCCCCACCACTCTCGTCAGAGTGGCATTATTTCCCCCTCCACTTTTCGCCGGAGATATTATTATTATTATTATTATTATTATTATTATTATTATTATTATTATTATTATTATTATTATTATTATTATTATTATTATTATTATTGAGGATAAACCCCCTCCACCCCCCACTACTTTTTCGCCAGAGTGGTTATCCCCCCACCGCTTCGCGCGCCAGAGAGGTATTATTATTATTATTATAATTATTATTATTATTATTATTATTATTGTTACCTACTCACCATTTAGGCTTTTTTTTGTCGCAGCTGCCCTTCTCCTCCTCCTCCTCCTCCTCCTGCCAAGCTTTTACAATATTTTTTATTATTAATTTCACTTTATTATTATTATTATTATTTACGCTATTATTTCGCCACCACTTTTTTCGCCAGAGTGATGCGCTTCCCCCCTCTCCTCACACACACACACAAAAATCAACGAATAAATAATAAAACACACACACACACACGCTCGCAAATAATTTCAAAATAACAATTTCTACTCACCATTTACGCGCTTCTCGCCGCTGTCCTTCTCCTCCTCCTCCTGCAGCTCTTCTCTCTCTCTCTCTCCTACTCAACTTCGTTTTTGTTCTATTTTTCCATTATTTCATTTTTCGCGCAATACTTTTCCACTATTATTTGATTTATTTGTTATTTTAATTTATTCATTATTTATTCATACGTTTTTTGTTTTTTCAATTTTCGCGTTTTTATTATTATTTTGATTTATTTATTATTTATTTTTTGTCGGGACAGTTTTTTCACACTCCTTTAGTTTCGAATTTTTTATAATTCTTTTTCACATTATTTTCCGCGCACTGTTGCAGATTTGAAAAATAGTTTGTCGAAGAGAAACTTCAAAATGTACGAAAATCTCGGTGGCACACTTATACGCTATTTATTATTTTTACACTATTTATTTACACTATTTACACTTTTACACTATTTTCTTTTTTATTTTGCGCAATTTTATTTTCCGCGTAACGAACAGCACGACTGGTACTGCGCAATGTAATTTTTTTTTCTTTTTAATAATTATTTTTACATTATTTTCGCGCTTTTCTTTTTCACCGCTATTTTCGGGCAACGTTTTATTTATTTATTATTTACACTTCATTATTATTATTTTTTACATTATTTCGCGCAGAGTTACAGGCTTGTTCGTTTTTTTCATTTTTTCATTTTTCGCGCAATGTCTTTATTTATTATTTATTCACACACTTTTTTCGTTTTTCTCATTTTTTTCGTGCAATCTTTTTCTTTTTTAATTTTAACGCATTGTTTTTTGTCACGATAATTTTTCACACATTTTTCCAGTTCTAAATTTGTTCAAGTCATTATTTTCATAATTATTTTTTTTTACATTACTTCGCGCGGCGTTTTCCTTTTTGCATTTTGTGCGCAAAGTTTTGCTTTCGCGCAATGTTTTTCTTATGACACTTATTTTTTCATTATTACACTATTATTATTTTTACACTATTCACACTATTTATTATTTTCGCGCAATGTTTTTCATTACTCGCGCGCAATGCGCAATCCGGTTCTAATATTCACGTGGCACCCGCTCGACGCATCAACCACAACGCCGAAAAAAAACTCTTCGTGAAAACTTAATGCAAAGCGCAGAAACATTTTTGACAAAAGATTCGATGCCGAGATAGTTCGAACCGCGACAGGAATATGATTAAAGTTGCAGAAGGCATAAAAACCCCTCATCAACGACGAAGGTGATGATATTCCGCCTCTTTCTCAAAATCTTTGTCAGCAAAATTGCACGCGCGAATGAAAATAATATTGCTCCATGACCGTGAACTCAAACTTGGAGACACATGCGTCGCAATGGACACATAGACGAAATAGATACGTGCAGCGCGTGACAACGACTGAGGCATAAAAGGGCGTAACGGTCGCGCGAAACATACGCGTATTGAGTTGCAGCTTCATGAAAAAATACAACAAAAACGTTGAATCTAATTTTTATGTTTTCCGTTTTGAACCCTAAATATTTTTTTCAGCTTGGACCATTTTGATTTTTTTGAAAATATCACCGCTTTTAAGAGACATTCTTACAAGTACTAAAATTCGCAGCTTGTGATATTTATAACTTGTATTTTTTGTCTATTTTTGAAGTAGATATATAGATATATCTATATATAAGGCATTCCTCACGAAACCGATTAATACGTGACGCCGACCATTTTTGATTTTGTTGAAAATTTTCTATTTTTTGTACATACTGAAAGCAGTCTTTCAGAATTTTCAGGCGGATGAATTTCACCCAGGAAAAAACGAACTATTTTCAACTAGAAAAATTTTTTTTAAAGAAAATATCTATTATCCATAAAATAAAAACATTTTTAGCGTTAAAAAATATAGATTGAAAAATATAGAAGTTATTTAGCGCTTTTTTTATTAATCTCCATATGTAATCATAATATCTCTCGCCAACGAGCGGCGGACGCGAAGATCCGCACAAAGCGGAGACCGAGGAACATATGAGGCATTCCTTACGAGTCGACCAATTCGTGACTCTGACCATTTTTCATTTTGCTAAAAATTTTCTACTCTTTTGTACGTACTGAAAGCAGAGTTTTCAGACTTTTTAGATTTTTGTCTGCACGCTTTTCGTCACAAATTTTTTTTCAAAATTTCACACAATTTTCAAATGCTCGTAACTTTTCGAAAACCGATCTTAAGCAATTGCTTTGCAACATCTCTCGAAGAAAATTTTGCGCCTCAGTCTTTTCTCAGAAATTTTGTGACCGAAAAATGTTTCGCAAAATTTTATAAAAAATTTGCTTGGAAATTGTTTTGCAACAAAAAATGTTTCGCATAATTTGTTTGAAAAAAAAAATGGCTCGCAAAATTTTCGTGGAGAGATTAAGAGATAAGAGATAAGAGATTAAGCAATTGCTTAAAATCGGCTTTTGAGGAGTTACGAGCAAAATTTTGTTCACAAAATAGTTTTGAGCAATTACTTTGCAACATCTCTTTATGAAAATTTTGCGCAACAGTCTTTTTCCAAAAATTTTGTGAAATTGCAAAAAATGCTGCAGATTAATTGTGTGAAACAATTTTGTCTAACAAATTTTGCAAAATAATTTGTCTGCAAAAAATTTTGCGCTTGCAAAAAAATTGTTTCGCAAAATCTTATAAAAAATTTGCTTGAAAATTGTTTTGCAGCAAAAAATTTTTCGCATAATTTTTTGCAAAAAAAAATAAATGTTTCAAAAACATTTTTGCAAAAAAAATTGTTTTGCAAAATCTTGTTTACAGAATAGTTTCAAGCAATTGCTTTGCAACATCTCTTGACGAAAATTTTGCGCAACAGCCTTTTTGTAAAATTTTTGTTAAATTGCAGAAACATGCTGCAGATTGATTGTGTGAAACAATTTTGTCTGATAAATTTTGGAAAATAATTTTTGTGCAACAAATTTTGCGCCTGCAAAAAATAATTTGCAAAATTTGAAAAAAAAAAAAAAAAAATGTTTTGCAAAATCTTGTTTACAGAATAGTTTTTTGAGCAATTGCTTTGCAACATCTCTCTACGAATAGTTTGCGCACCAGTCTTTTTCAAAAATGTTGTGAACAAATCTGCTTGCATAAATTTTGCATAAAAATGTTGCAGATTAATTGTGTGAAACAATTTCGCCTAACAAATTTTGCAAAATAATTTTTGTGCAACAAATTTTGCTAAACATTTTTTGCAAAAAATACTGACAGGTAAAAATAAGTGAACGAAGTTTTTTCAAAAACAAGCTTTTATTTGTTGTTGATAAAGAATAACTAAAAAGTTGAAAATAATTTTACTCCGATTAGAAATAAGTTTTCAAATCTAAGTCTGCTGCATTTTAAACGTTTAGAGACATCGAAGTGAAATTTGGCACGCTAGTCAAGCACAAATTGCTCTTCATTATGAGCAAATTTTTGTTTTATTCCTAACGGGTGCTCAGATTGTATCGACTTTTTTCGTTTTTGCAAAATAACGTAAACACTCTGACTTCTGCTATTTCCAAATATAAGCATGATGCATTTTAAACGCTTCGAGATATCGAAGTGAAATTTGGCACACTTTCGAGCACAAATTGCTTTTCATTATAAATAAATTGGCACGCTTGTCAAGCACAAATTGCTCTTCATTATGAGCAAATTTTTGTTTTAATTCTTACGAGTGCCCAGATTTTACCGACTTTTTTCGTTTTTGTAAAACGGCGTAAACGCTCTAACTTCTGCTGTTTCATTTTGCGAAAGAATAAAGTTTTTTAAAAAATTCTGTTCTTCATGATAATTTTTTTGATAGATCGATCAGTAACTGCCGCGTAAAAGAAAAAATGGGTTGCAAAATAGTTTTTAAGCAATTGCTTTGCAACATCTCTCTACGATTAGTTTGCGCAACAGTCTTTTTCCAAAAATTTTGTGAACAATTTTGCTTGCATAAATTTTGCAGAAAAATGTTGCAGATCAATTGTGTGAAAAAATTTTGTCTAACAAAGTTCGCAAAAAAATTTTGTTGTGCACAAATTTTGCGAAACATTTTTTGCAAAAAATACTGATAAGTAGAAAATAAATAAACGAAATTTTTCTCAAAGACAAGCTGTTATTAGTTGTTAATAAAAAATGACTAAAAAGTTAAAAATAATTTTATTCCGATTGGAAATAAGTTTTCAAATAAAAGCGTGCTGCATTTCAAGCGCTTCGAGATATGGAAGTTAAATTTGACACTCTTGTCAGGCACAAATTGCTCTTCATTATGAGCAAATTTTTGTTTTTATTCTACCGGGTGCTCAGATTGTATCGACTTTTTTCGTTTTTGCAAAATGGCTTAAACACTCTAACTTCTGCTATTTTCAAATATAAGCGTGCTGCATTTGAAACACTCGATTCGTTTGAGAAAAAAGAACTTACCGAAAAATTGCTAAATAATTATTTGTTTAAACAATTTATTGATAACTTTTGGGCAATATTATTATTGATAATCGTTGTTTATGGCATGCAAAATGTTGCTAAATTTTTGGCTGGGGCTGCACCAGCAACCCGCTGTCTTATTATACTGAGAAAAAATCTATCGGACTCTAAAAAAATGTTTTTTTCACAAAAAAAGCTGAATCAAGCGTCATCGACAACTTTCAGATATTAAAGACTCAATTAGGTCGACGTGATCGCAATTTTCATAATAAATTGACAACATTCTATTCCATATTTTGCAAGTCTGATCGACCCGAGAGATTTCCAGGAAAACAGGGAAAACTTTGCCTTTCAGAATGAAAAAAGTATAATTTGCAGGAATTCCGTGAAAGAGGGGTGCCAAAAGGGAGGAAGGTATTGCCAATTAGGAGAATAACATTTTTTCGAACTTTCAATCGCCAATTTGTGTCTGTTGAAAAGCTTAAGTCGACGATAATTTTGATTGAAAATTAATGAGCGGAATTCTGCGCCAATTAGGCACAGTTTTGAACAATCGAATTCAGCTTTGATTCGCTGGAAAATTTCGCAGCAAAATGAGTAATCGGCTTACACGCTCTGAGAAGCACCAAAAGACTCCGCGATGATTAATTAAACGGTCATAAAATTGGAAAAGTGGTTGTGGTGAGAAAAATAAGGAAACTTCAATTGTATATTGTTTATCTTATCAATTCCATCGCAGAATAATTCTATTAACAAATTTTTCATATGCATTCAGTTACAATATTATAAAATACAAACATTAATGAAAACGGAAAAGCCAATAATAATTGTACACTTCCATTTATGCCGACTGGTGTTTCTGTCTTACAAAATTGAGCCAATTATTAAAGACCTGAACTTCCTCGGCTGCGCAATGTAATTTTTTATTTGTTCCGCTCAAATCAAGGCTGCAGTTTACATTTTTATATGAATTAAATCGATTGTCCTTCATTAGATCATTGTATTTTGGACAATTTATTAACTCGAGATTGTATGATTCAAATCCTAATTCTCTTAAGATATCTCTTTCTATAGCGCCGCCTTTATAACCAACTAAAATAGGTTGATCATAATCACTTTTTAAATTAGCGCTGATAACATGTGGAACGTCATCCTGTATTCAAATTTCAGAGTCGAAATTTTTAAAAGGGATGCCGTGGACGAAGTTGGTAACGTATGCCACTGATTTACTATCGTCAAGGCTTAAATCGCAGAACCGTACATTCAGTCTAAAGCTCCTATGAAAAACATCACCCGATGTGCAGTCGATGATGGCCAATTGTTTATACATTAGCCTCCTCTTAACGTAAAATCCCTCGATGTCAATTCTATGAGTAATTGTGTTAGCTACATTATCCTATAATACCAACAACAACAAAATCACACGATTATAATTATTTAGTTTTATATTGGCAAGCGCTTATTATTAAACATACAAAATTTTTTAATTTTCATCACCGTTTTAAGGGCAGCTACAGATGATTTATCAAATCCCTGTGTTGAGCGAAACGATACCTGCGGTAGTAAATTTGGCGAACCAGGACTGATACTGCAGTCGTTGTTGGTAGTGCTGATGTGCTTTGATCTCAGAATATTGTCAATATCACTGCTTAACCACGGATAATGATTCACCAGTGCTCCATGAAAAACATTAAAAGCATACGGTCCGCTGCAGCCTGACAGTAAATCAAGCAGAATATTGGCTCTGCCCTCCCTCGTCTGTCCAGAATTAATTTGCTGAACATCCTTCTTCCTCAGCACGTCTTGACTCTCCAAAGGACGTAAAATATCGTTGTACACGTCGATATCGTTGATGATTTCTTTTCTTAATTCATGCAGTATGTCAAGATGTAATTTATTCATCTTCAATCACGTTGCCCTGTACGGTGGGCGAAGCAGGCGCGATTAAACTGCAGTTTTTGTTGCGGGAGAGAAAAGAAAACTGAGTTACGTCAACGCCGCAACTAAATACTCTGATCGTACGCTGATTTCAAACTGATTTGAAGCTACGGTGGTTCAATTCATCATATATATACCAAGAAGCTGTTGATACTGGTGGTAGAGAGGGGGTAATCGGAAGTTAAAAATAGTGGGGGGTGATCTTGTTGATACTGCATGCTTTTTTTATTTTCAATCAACAATGGCTGCAGTATCAGTCCTGGTTCGCCAAATTTACTACCGCAGGTATCGTTTCGCTCAACACAGGGATTTGATAAATCATCTGTAGCTGCCCTTAAAACGGTGATGAAAATTAAAAAATTTTGTCTGTTTAATAATAAGCGCTTGCCAATATAAAACTAAATAATTATAATCGTGTGATTTTGTTGTTGTTGTTATTATAGGATAATGTAGCTAACACAATTACTCATATAATTGACATCGAGGGATTTTACGTTAAGAGGAGGCTAATGTATAAAGAATTGGCCATCATCGACTGCACATCGGGTGATGTTTTTCATACGAGCTTTAGACTGAATTTACGGTTCTGCGATTTAAGCCTTGACGATAGTAAATCAGTGGCATACGTTACCAACTTCGTCCACGGCATCCCTTTTAAAAATTTCGACTCTGAAATTTGGATACAGGATGACGTTCCACATGTTATCAGCGCTAATTTGAAAAGTGATTATGATCAACCTATTTTAGTTGGTTATAAAGGCGGCGCTATAGAAAGAGATATCTTAAGAGAATTAGGATTTGAATCATACAATCTCGAGTTAATAAATTGTCCAAAATACAATGATCTAATGAAGGACAATCGATTTAATTCATATAAAAATGTAAACTGCAGCCTTGATTTGAGCGGAACAAATAAAAAATTACATTGCGCAGCCGAGGAAGTTCAGGTCTTTAATAATTGGCTCAATTTTGTAAGACAGAAACACCAGTCGGCATAAATGGAAGTGTACAATTATTATTGGCTTTTCCGTTTTCATTAATTTTTGTATTTTATAATATTGTAACTGAATGCATATGAAAAATTTGTTAATAGAATTATTCTGCGATGGAATTGATAAGATAAACAATATACAATTGAAGTTTCCTTATTTTTCTCACCACAACCACTTTTCCAATTTTATGACCGTTTAATTAATCATCGCGGAGTCTTTTGGTGCTTCTCAGAGCGTGTAAGCCGATTACTCATTTTGCTGCGAAATTTTCCAGCGAATCAAAGCTGAATTCGATTGTTCAAAACTGTGCCTAATTCGCGCAGAATTCCGCTCATTAATTTTCAATCAAAGATATCGTCGACTTAAGCTTTTCAACAGACACAAATTGGCGATTGAAAGTTCGAAAAAATGTTATTCTCCAAATTGGCAATACCTTCCTCCCTTTTGGCACCCCTCTTTCACGGAATTCCTGCAAATTATACTTTTTTCATTCTGAAAGGCAAAGTTTTCCCTGTTTTCCTGGAAATCTCTCGGGTCGATCAGACTTGCAAAATATGGAATAGAATGTTGTCAATTTATTATGAAAATTGCGATCACGTCGACCTAATTGAGTCTTTAATATCTGAAAGTTGTCGATGACGCTTGATTCAGCTTTTTTTGTGAAAAAAAACATTTTTATAGAGTCCGATAGATTTTTTCTCAGTATAATAAGACAGCGGGTTGCTGGTGCAGCCCCAGCCAAAAAACTTTATCTGATTGAATTTACCGTATTTCGTGATACGATAAAGATCTGAAAAAATTTAGCAACATTTCGCATGCCATAAACAACGATTATCAATAATAACATTGCCCAAAAGATATCAATAAATTCTTTAAACAAATAATTATTTAGCAATTTTTCGGTAAGTTCTTTTTTCTTCAACGAATCGAGTGTTTCAAATGCAGCACGCTTATATTTGGAAATAGCAGAAGTTAGAGTGTTTAAGCCATTTTGCAAAAACGAAAAAAGTCGATACAATCTGAGCACCCGGTAGAATAAAAACAAAAATTTGCTCATAATGAAGAGCAATTTGTGCCTGACAAGAGTGTCAAATTTAACTTCCATATCTCGAAGCGCTTAAAATGCAGCACGCTTTTATTTGAAAACTTATTTCCAATCGGAATAAAATTATTTTTAACTTTTTAGTCATTTTTTATTAACAACTAATAACAGCTTGTCTTTGAGAAAAATTTCGTTTATTCATTTTCTACTTATCAGTATTTTTTGCAAAAAATGTTTCGCAAAATTTGTGCACAACAAAATTTTTTTGCAAACTTTGTTAGACAAAATTTTTTCACACAATTGATCTGCAACATTTTTCTGCAAAATTTATGCAAGCAAAATTGTTCACAAAATTTTTGGAAAAAGACTGTTGCGCAAACTAATCGTAGAGAGATGTTGCAAAGCAATTGCTTAAAAACTATTTTGCAACCCATTTTTTCTTTTACGCGGCAGTTACTGATCGATCTATCTTAAAAATTATCATGAAGAACAGAATTTTTTAAAAAACTTTATTCTTTCGCAAAATGAAACAGCAGAAGTTAGAGCGTTTACGCCGTTTCACAAAAACGAAAAAAAGTCGGTAAAATCTGGGCACTCGTAAGAATTAAAACAAAAATTTGCTCATAATGAAGAGCAATTTGTGCTTGACAAGCGTGCCAATTTATTTATAATGAAAAGCAATTTGTGCTCGAAAGTGTGCCAAATTTCACTTCGATATCTCGAAGCGTTTAAAATGCATCATGCTTATATTTGGAAATAGCAGAAGTCAGAGTGTTTACGTTATTTTGCAAAAACGAAAAAAGTCGATACAATCTGAGCACCCGTTAGGAATAAAACAAAAATTTGCTCATAATGAAGAGCAATTTGTGCTTGACTAGCGTGCCAAATTTCACTTCGATGTCTCTAAACGTTTAAAATGCAGCAGACTTAGATTTGAAAACTTATTTCTAATCGGAGTAAAATTATTTTCAACTTTTTAGTTATTCTTTATCAACAACAAATAAAAGCTTGTTTTTAAAAAAACTTCGTTCACTTATTTTTACCTGTCAGTATTTTTTGCAAAAAATGTTTAGCAAAATTTGTTGCACAAAAATTATTTTGCAAAATTTGTTAGGCGAAATTGTTTCACACAATTAATCTGCAACATTTTTATGCAAAATTTATGCAAGCAGATTTGTTCACAACATTTTTGAAAAAGACTGGTGCGCAAACTATTCGTAGAGAGATGTTGCAAAGCAATTGCGCAAAAAACTATTCTGTAAACAAGATTTTGCAAAACATTTTTTTTTTTTTTTTTAAATTTTGCAAATTATTTTTTGCAGGCGCAAAATTTGTTGCACAAAAATTATTTTCCAAAATTTATCAGACAAAATTGTTTCACACAATCAATCTGCAGCATGTTTCTGCAATTTAACAAAAATTTTACAAAAAGGCTGTTGCACAAAATTTTCGTCAAGAGATTCTGCAAAGCAATTGCTTGAAACTATTCTGTGAACAAGATTTTGCAAAACAATTTTTTTTGCAAAAATTTTTTCGAAACATTTATTTTTTTTTGCAAAAAGTTATGCGAAAAATTTTTTGCTGCAGAACAATTTTCAAGCAAATTTTTTATAAGATTTTGCGAAACAATTTATTTGCAAGCGCAAAATTTTTTGCAGACAAATTATTTTGCAAAATTTGTTAGACAAAATTGTTTCACACAATTAATCTGCAGCATTTTTTGCAATTTCACAAAATTTTTGGAAAAAGACTGTTGCGCAAAATTTTCATAAAGAGATGTTGCAAAGTAATTGCTCAAAACTATTTTGTGAACAAAATTTTGCTCGTAACTCTTTAAAAGCCGATTTTAAGCAATTGCTTAATCTCTTATCTCTTATCTCTTAATCTCTCCACGAAAATTTTGCGAGCCATTTTTTTTTTCAAACAAATTATGCGAAACATTTTTTGTTGCAAAACAATTTCCAAGCAAATTTTTTATAAAATTTTGCGAAACATTTTTCGGTCACAAAATTTCTGAGAAAAGACTGAGGCGCAAAATTTTCTTCGAGAGATGTTGCAAAGCAATTGCTTAAGATCGGTTTTTGAAAAGTTACGAGCATTTGAAAATTGTGTGAAATTTTGAAAAAAAATTTGTGACGAAAAGCGTGCAGACAAAAATCTAAAAAGTCTGAAAACTCTGCTTTCAGTACGTACAAAAAAGTAGAAAATTTTTAGCAAAATGAAAAATGGTCAGAGTCACGAATTGGTCGACTCGTAAGGAATGCCTCATATATTCCTCGGTCTCCGCTTTGTGCGGATCTTCGCGTCCGCCGCTCGTTGGCGAGAGATATTATGATTACATATAGAGATTAATAAAAAAAGCGCTAAATAACTTCTATATTTTTCAATCTATATTTTTTAACGCTAAAAATGTTTTTATTTTATGGATAATAGATATTTTCTTTAAAAAAAATTTTTCTAGTTGAAAATAGTTCGTTTTTTCCTGGGTGAAATTCATCCGCCTGAAAATTCTGAAAGACTGCTTTCAGTATGTACAAAAAATAGAAAATTTTCAACAAAATCAAAAATGGTCGGCGTCACGTATTAATCGGTTTCGTGAGGAATGCCTTATATATAGATATATCTATATATCTACTTCAAAAATAGACAAAAAATACAAGTTATAAATATCACAAGCTGCGAATTTTAGTACTTGTAAGAATGTCTCTTAAAAGCGGTGATATTTTCAAAAAAATCAAAATGGTCCAAGCTGAAAAAAATATTTAGGGTTCAAAACGGAAAACATAAAAATTAGATTCAACATTTTTGTTGTATTTTTTCATAAAGCTGCAACTCAATACGCGTATGTTTTGCGCGACCGTTACGCCCTTTTATGCCTCAGTCGTTGTCACGCGCTGCACGTATCTATTTCGTCTATGTGTCCATTGCGACGCATGTGTCTCCAAGTTTGAGTTCACGGTTATGGAGCAATATTATTTTCATTCGCGCGTGCAATTTTGCTGACAAAGATTTTGAGAAAGAGGCGGAATATCATCACCTTCGTCGTTGATGAGGGGTTTTTATGCCTTCTGCAACTTTAATCATATTCCTGTCGCGGTTCGAACTATCTCGGCATCGAATCTTTTGTCAAAAATGTTTCTGCGCTTTGCATTAAGTTTTCACGAAGAGTTTTTTTTCGGCGTTGTGGTTGATGCGTCGAGCGGGTGCCACGTGAATATTAGAACCGGATTGCGCATTGCGCGCGAGTAATGAAAAACATTGCGCGAAAATAATAAATAGTGTGAATAGTGTAAAAATAATAATAGTGTAATAATGAAAAAATAAGTGTCATAAGAAAAACATTGCGCGAAAGCAAAACTTTGCGCACAAAATGCAAAAAGGAAAACGTCGCGCGAAGTAATGTAAAAAAAAATAATTATGAAAATAATGACTTGAAAAAATTTAGAACTGGAAAAATGTGTGAAAAATTATCGTAACAAAAAACAATGCGTTAAAATTAAAAAAGAAAAAGATTGCACGAAAAAAATGAGAAAAACGAAAAAAGTGTGTGAATAAATAATAAATAAAGACATTGCGCGAAAAATGAAAAAATGAAAAAAACGAACAAGCCTGTAACTCTGCGCGAAATAATGTAAAAAATAATAATAATGAAGTGTAAATAATAAATAAATAAAACGTTGCCCGAAAATAGCGGTGAAAAAGAAAAGCGCGAAAATAATGTAAAAATAATTATTTAAAAAAAAAAAAAAAAAAAAATTACATTGCGCAGTACCAGTCGTGCTGTTCGTTACGCGGAAAATAAAATTGCGCAAAATAAAAAAGAAAATAGTGTAAAAGTGTAAATAGTGTAAATAAATAGTGTAAAAATAATAAATAGCGTAAAAGTGTGCCACCGAGATTTTTGTACATTTTGAAGTTTCTCTTCGACAAACTATTTTTCAAATCTGCAACAGTGCGCGGAAAATAATGTGAAAAAGAATTATAAAAAATTCGAAACTAAAGGAGTGTGAAAAAACTGTCCCGACAAAAAATAAATAATAAATAAATCAAAATAATAATAAAAACGCGAAAATTGAAAAAACAAAAAACGTATGAATAAATAATGAATAAATTAAAATAACAAATAAATCAAATAATAGTGGAAAAGTATTGCGCGAAAAATGAAATAATGGAAAAATAGAACAAAAACGAAGTTGAGTAGGAGAGAGAGAGAGAGAGAGAAGAGCTGCAGGAGGAGGAGGAGAAGGACAGCGGCGAGAAGCGCTTAAATGGTGAGTAGAAATTGTTATTCTGAAATTATTTGCGAGCGTGTGTGTGTGTGTGTTTTATTATTTATTCGTTGATTTTTGTGTGTGTGTGTGAGGAGAGGGGGGAAGCGCATCACTCTGGCGAAAAAAGTGGTGGCGAAATAATAGCGTAAATAATAATAATAATAATAATAAAGTGAAATTAATAATAAAAAATAGTGTAAAAGCTTGGCAGGAGGAGGAGGAGGAGGAGGAGAAGGGCAGCTGCGACAAAAAAAAGCCTAAATGGTGAGTAGGTAACAATAATAATAATAATAATAATAATAATAATAATAATAATAATACCTCTCTGGCGCGCGAAGCGGTGGGGGGATAACCACTCTGGCGAAAAAGTAGTGGGGGGTGAAGGGGGTTTATCCTCAATAATAATAATAATAATAATAATAATAATAATAATAATAATAATAATAATAATAATAATAATAATAATAATAATAATAATAATAATAATAATAATAATATCTCCGGCGAAAAGTGGAGGGGGAAATAATGCCGCTCTGACGAGAGTGGTGGGGGGATTACCCCCACCACTTTTTCGCCATAGTGGTACACCTACTACTTCTAGATTCTCACTTTGACAAAAAGTCATATTTTTTATTCCACCACATTCTTCATGATCATTGTTATAGCATTGCGATTTTTTGCATTCTTAAGGGGATATGCATGAAAGAACATTTGAAAAATCAATTACTACCGCGTTTATCGAGATTCTCACTTTGACAGAGAGTCACAATTTTTATTTTACTACATTTTTTATGATCATTATTTTGGTATCGCGATTTTTGCCATTCTTAAGGGAATGTGCACGATAGAACATTTAAAAAATCAATAACTGTTGCGTTTATCGAGATTCTCACTTTGACAAAGAGTCATATTTTTTATTTTGCCACATTCTTCATGATCATTATTTTGACATTGCAATTTTTGCTATTCTTAAGGGGTTATGCATGAAAGAACATTTGAAAAATCAATTACTACCGCGTTTATCGAGATTCCCACTTTGACAGAGAGTCACAATTTTTATTTCACCACATTCTTCATGATCATTATTTTGGCGGTGCGATTTTTGCCATTCTTAATGGAACATGCATGAAAGAACATTTAAAAAATCAATAACTACCGCGTTTATCGAGATTCTTACTTTGACAAAGGGTCACAATTTTTATTTCACTACATTTTTCATGATCATTATTTTGGCATTGCAATTTTTGCTATTCTTGAGGGGATATGCATAAAACAACATTTGAAAAAAACAATAACTACCGCGTTTATCGAGATTCTTACTTTGACAAAAGGTGACATTTTTCATTTTGCCACATTTTCCATGATCATTATTTTCTCATTGCAATTTTCGCCATACTTAAGGGGATATGCATGAAAGAACATTTAAAAAATCAATAACTACCGCATTTATCTAGATTCTCACTTTGACAAAAAGTCATATTTTTTATTCTACCACATTCTTCATGATCATTATTTTGGTATTGCGATTTTTGCCATTCTTAAGGGAATGTGCATTATAGAACATTTAAAAAATCAATATCTGCCGTGTTTTACGAGATTCTCATTTTGACGTCGAGTCATATTTTTTATTTTGCCACATTCTTCATGATCATTATTTTGTCATTGCGATTTTTGCAATTGTTAAGAGGATATGCATGAAAGAACATTTAAAAAATCAATAACTACCGCGTTTATCGAGATTCTCACTTTGACAAAAGGTCACACTTTGTATTTTGCCACATTTTTCATGATTATTATTTTGTCATTGCGATTCTCGCCATTCTTAAGGGGATATGCACGATAGAACATTTAAAAAATCAATCACTACCGCGTTTATCGAGATTCTCACTTTGACGAAGTCATATTTTTTATTTTGCCACATTCTTCACGATCATTATTTTGGCATCGCGATTTTTGCAATTGTTAAGGGGATATGCATGAAAGAACATTGAAAAAATCAAGAACTACCGCGTTTATCAAGATTCTCACTTTGACAAAAGGTCACATTTTGTATTTTGCCACATTTTTCATGATTATTATTTTGTCATTGCGATTTTCGCCATTCTTAAGGGGATATGCACGATAGAACATTGAAAAAATCAATTACTACCACGTTTATTGAGATTTTCACTTCGACAAAGAGTCACAATTTTTATTTTACCACATTTGTTATGATCATTATTTTGGTATTGCGATTTTTGCCATTCTTAAGGGGATGTGCACGATAAAACATTTAAAAAATCAATAACTGCCGCGTTTATTGAGATTCTCACTTTGACAAAGGGTCATATTTTTTATTTTGCCACATTCTTCATGACCAATATTTTGGCATTGCGATTTTTGCCATTTTCAAGGGGATATGCATGAAACATCATTTCAAAAATCAATAACTACCGTGTTTATCGAGATTCTCACTTTGACAGAAGGTGAAATTTTTCATTTTACCGCATTTTTTATGATTATTATCTTGTCATTGCTATTTTTGCAATTCTTCAGAGGATATGCACGATAGAGAATTAAAAAAATCAATTACTGCCGCGTTCATCGAGATTCTCACTTTGACAACAAGTCATATTTTTTATTTTGCCACATTCTCCATGATCAATATTTTGGCATTGCGATTTTCGCCATCCTTAAGGGGATATGCATGAAAGAACATTGAAAAAATCAACAACTACCGCATTTATCGAGATCGTCACTTTGACAGAGGGTCACAATTTTTATTTTACCACATTTTTTATGATCATTATTTTGGTATTGCGATTTTTGCCATTCTTGAGGGAATGTGCACAATAGAACATTTAAAAAATCAATAACTGCCGCGTTTATCGAAATTCTCACTTTGACAAAGAGTCATATTTTTCATTTTGCCACATTTTTCATGATTATTATTTTGGCATTGCAATTTTTGCCATTCTCAAGGGGTTATGCATGATAGAACATTTGAAAAATCAATAACTACCGCGTTTATCGAGATTCTTACTTTGACAGAGAGTCACAATTTTTATTTTTCCACATTCTTTATGATCATTATTTTGGTATTGCGACTTTTGCTATTCTTGAGGGGATATGCATGAAACAACATTTGAAAAAACAATTACTACCGCGTTTATCGAGATTCTTACTTTGACAAAAGGTGACATTTTTTATTTTGCCACATTTTCCATGATCATTATTTTGTCATTGCAATTTTCGACATTCTTAAGGGGATATGCACGATAGAACATTTAAAAAATCAATAACTGCCGCGTTCATCGAGATTCTCACTTTGACAAGGAGTCAGATTTTTCATTTTACCACATTCTTCATGATCATTATTTTGGCATTGCGATTTTTGCCAAATCATTTGAAAAATCAATAACTACCGCGTTTTTCGAGATTCCCACTTTGACAAAGGGTCACAATTTTTATTTTGCCACATTGATTATGATCATTATTCTGCTATTGCGATTTTTGCTATTCTTAAGAGGATGTGCACGATAGAAGATTTAAATGATCAATAACTGCCGCGTTTATTGAGATCCTCACATTGACAAAGGGTCACAATTTTTATTTTGTAACATTCTTCATGATCATTATGTTGGCATTGCGATTATTGCCATCCTTAAGGGGATATGCGCGATAGAGCATTTAAAAAAGCAATAACCACTGCGTTTATCGAGATTCGCACTTTGACAAAGAGTCCGAATTTTTATTTTACCACATTTTTTATGATTATTTTTTCAGTATTGCGATTCTTGCCATTCTTGAAGGGATGTGCACGATAGAAGATTTACAAAATCAATAACTGCCGTGTTTATCAAGATTCTCACTTTGACAAAGAATTACATTTTTTATTCTGCAACATTCTTCATGATCATCATTTTGGCATTGCGATTTTTGCTATTCTTAAGGGGATATGTGCGAAAGAACATTTCAAAAATCAATAGCTACCTCGTTCATCGAGATTCTCACTTTGACAAAGGGTCTCAATTTTTATTTTGCCACATTTTTCATGATCATTATTTTGGTATTGCGATTTTTGCCATTCTTAAGGGGAAATGTACGAAAGAACATTTAAAAAATCAATAACTGCCGCGTTTATTAAGATTCTCACTTTGACAAAGCGTCACAATTGTGATTTTGCCACATTCTTCATGATCATTATTTTGGCATTGCGATTTTTGCTATTCTCGAGGAGATATGCACAAATACAACTTGACAAAATCAATAACTACCGCGTTTATCGAGCTTCTTACTTTAACAAAGCGTCACATTTTTTATTTTGCCACATTTTTTATGATTTAAAAAATTTTTTTAAATTATTTTTTAATTTTTAAAAAATGAATATTCCCGTAAGATTGGCGAAAATCGCAATGCGAAAATAATGCTAATAAAAAATGTTGCAAAATAAAAAATGTAACACTTTGTCAAAGTGAGAAGCTCGATAAACGCAGTAGTTCTTCAAGTTTTTTTTTGTGCATATCCGTTAAGAATGGCAAAAATCGCAATGACAAAATAATGATTATAAAACATATGGCAAAATAAAAAACTTTTTAAGACACTTTTTTAAAAGAAGAATCTCGAAAAACGCGGTAGTGATCGATTTTTTAATTTTTTTAAAATGAATATTCCCTCCAGATTGGCAAAAATCGTAATGAAAAAATGATAATCATAAAAAATGTGGAAAAATAAAAAATGTGACGCTCTGTCAAAGTAAGAAGCTCAATAAACGCGGTAGTAATTGATTTTTTCAAGTTGTACTCGTGCATATCCCCTTAAGAATGGCAAAAATCGCAATACCAAAATAATGATTATGCAAAATATGGCAAAATAAAAAATGTGAAACTTTTTTAAAGTAAGAATCTCGAAAAACGCGGTAATAATTCAGTTTTTAATTTTTTTATTGCATTTTCCCTCAAGAATGGCAAAAATCACAATAACAAAGTAATGATCATGAAAAATGTGGCAAAATAAAAAATGTGATTCTTTGTTAAAGTGAGAATCTTGATAATCACGGCAGTTATTGATTTTTTAAATCTTGTACCGTGCACATCTCCTAAAGAATGGCAAAAATCGCAATACAAAAATAATAATCATGAAAAATGTGGCAAAATAAAAATGGTGACCCTTTTTCAAAGTGAGAATCTCGATAAACGCGGTAGTTATTGATTTTTCAAATGTTCTTTCATGCATTTCTCCTTAACAATTGCAAAAATCGCAATGCCAAAATGATAATCTTGATGAATATGGTAAAATAAAAAATATGACTCTTTGTCAAAGTGAGAATCTCGATAAACGCAGCAGTTATTGATTTTTTAAATGTTCTATCGTGCATATCCCCTTAAGAATGGCGAAAATTGTAATGACAAAATAATAATCATGAAAAATGTGGCAAAATACAAAATTTGACCTTTTGTGAAAGTGAGAATCTCGATAAACGCGGTAGTTATTCATTTTTCAAATGTTCTTTCATCCATATCCCCTTAAGAATGGCAGAAATCGCTATGCTAAAATAATGATCATGAAGAATGTGGCAAAATGAAAAATATGATTCCTTGTTAAAGTGAGAATCTCGATAAACGCGGTAGTTATTAATTTTTTAAATGTTCTTTATGCATATCCCCTTAAGAATGGCAAAAATCGCAATGCCAAAATAATGATCATGAAGAATGTGGCAAAATAAAAAATATGACTCTTTGTCAAAGTGAGAATCTCGATAAACGCGGCAGTTATTGATTTTTTAAATCTTCTACCGTGCATATCCTCTTAATAATGGCAGAAATTGCAATGACAAAATAATGATCATGAAGAATAAGGCAAAATAAAAAATATGACTCTTTGTCAAAGTGAGAATCTCGATAAACGCGGCAGTTATTAATTTTTTAAATGTTCTACTGTGCATATCCCCCTAAGAATCGCGAAAATCGCAATGACAAAATAATGATTATAAAAAATGTGACAAAATAAAAAATTTGACGCTTTGTCAAAGTAAGAATCTCGATAAATACGGTAGTGATTAATTTTTCAATTTTTTTCGTGAGCATATCCCCTTAAGACCGGCAAAAACCGCAATGCAAAAATAATGATCGTAAAAAACGTTGTAAAATAAAAAATACCACGCTGTTTCGAAGTTAAAATCTCGATAAAGACGGTAGTTATTGATTTTTTAAATATTCTTTTTCGCATACCCCTTAAGAATTGCAAAAGCCGTAATAAAAAAAAATATTGTCAAAAAAAGTTTGGTACAGTAAGAAAAACGACACTGTTTCAAAGTCATAATTTCGGTAAACACGTTAGTTGTTAATTTTTCATCATTTCCTTTTTGCATAGCCACTTAAGAATTGCAAAAATCACATGGCAAGAAGAATGATCATGAAAAATATTGTAAATTAAAAAAAGTTCCGTTTTTTAAAAGTCAGAATCTCAATAAACTCGATAGTTATTGATTTGTTGATATTTTTTATGCTTACCCCCTTAAGAATTACCAAAATCGCAATGCAAAAATAATGACCATCAAAAATGTTGTGAATTTAAAAAAAATTGCGCTTTTAAAAGTCAGAATCTCAATAAACACGCTAGTTATTGATTTTGAAAAATTTCTTTTCTGCATACCCCATAAGAAAGAAAAATTGTCATGAAAAAAATGATTAAAAGATAAAAATGCTTTTTTTTCTAATATTGATTAATCTCAAAGCGGTCCATCTCGCCCCAGTAGTGAGAAAACGTGTGGTCAGCCGACGAACGCGAAAACAATTGAGCATCGCCTTGCTACTCCGAACGGGCTCTTTTTTGGTTTCAGCATTTCCATCCCATTTTTCAACCCCTTCCCATTTTTGATGGGGGTCGATTTTGGTATTGCGCGACCACACGTTTTGTTCGTTGAAATTTCCCCTCAATAATGCACCAACTCACATTTTCGGCATTAAAGTCTTTCATTGCGAAAAATGTAAGTAATTGACACGGTGCATTCGGGACAACCCTGGATCTCATCTCCGAGGAGAGTTTTTATAACACGACTTAGACCGGGTCGTCGGCTATGATGAAACACGACTCTCTGATAAATTTCAGGTCAATCGATCACGAACCTTCCAAGTTATCGTCGAAAAACCGTTTCAACTTCCTGGGGCTATATCATCCACTGGAGTTGACCGATTTTTTTTTTTTTTTTTGAATCCTGATTGCCATGAGCTGCGCTTCCGAATGATTTCAGTTAGAAAGCCATTCGACAATGGCACATACTTTTTTTCAGGGTGTCGCCGAATTCACGATTTGCGCGTTCTGACTCCATCTGCTCGCACTCGGCCAATTCTTGACCGATTGCATTCCACCTAGTCTCGTTCGAAAGATAATAAGATTTACTCCAATGTACTTTTTTGAAATTTTTAAATCGGACAAATTCTCGCCAAAATCGAGAAAAAACACTCTGCCCCACTTCAATTGACGATGACTGTAATTAAAAATTTCCGTTTGTAAAAATGTTCAGAAATTCCCATGTGTGAAGTATGGGAATACCAACTTTCGCCCTGATGAAGCTATTTTTGAAGCATTCTCGGTCCGCCATACTGGTTCCGCCATCTTGAATTGCTCTATTTGTAGGGCAAATTCGTAATCAACAATATTCCAAAACCCTTCGATACCAACTGTCGCTCTCATCGAGCAATTTCATGCGTTTTTGGTCCGCCATCTTGAATTTACGAATTTTCAGTGCAAATTGGCAATAATAAACCTTCAATAACCCTCGGAAACCAACTCTCACTCAGATGAAGCGATTTTTAGCATTTTCAGTCTACCATATTGGATCCGCCATCTTGAATTTCGAAATTTGCATTAAAAATTCATAATCAGCGGCCCCAAGAACCCTTCAGTACCAACTTTCATTTAGATCAAGCGATTTTTTTCATTTTCAGTCCGCCATTGTGTATCCGCCATTTTGAATTTGCGCATTTTGAATTCACAATAGAAATGTTCAAAAATCAATAACTACCGTGCCAATCGAGATTGTGACTTTTGTAAAGCGTAGATTTTTTCATTTCACGGTATGTTTTATCATCCTTATTTTTCCTTAGCGATTTTTGCAATTATTAAGGGGGGGTGCGCAATAGAAATGTTCAAAAATCAATAACAACCATGCCAATTGAGATTTTGACTCTTCGGAAAAGTCTTTTTTTTCATTCCGCGGTATTTTTAATCGTCCTCATTTTTGCACAGCGTTTTTTGCAATTATTAAGGGGAGATGCACGATAAAAATGTTAAAAAATCAATAACTACCGTGCCAATCGAGATTTTCATTTTTGTAAGGCGTTAATTTTTTCATTTGACGGTATTTTTCATCATTCTCATTTTTGCACGGTGATTTTTACGATAAGTAAGGGGGGATTCCACAATAGAAATCTTTAAAAATCATTAACTACCGTGCCATCGAGATTTTGACTTTTCTAAAGCGTCGATTTTTTAATTTCACGGCATTTTTCACCATACTCACTTTTGCACACCGATTTTTGCAGTTATTAAGGGAGGATGCACAATGGAGATGTTCGAAAATCAATAACAACCGTGCCAATCGAGTTTTACACAACGATTTTTGTAATAATTAAGGGGGATATCCACAATAGAAATGTTCAAAAATTAATAACTACTGTGCCAATAAACATTTTGACTTTTTCAAAACGTCATTTTTCATTTTGTGGTATTTTTAATCATCCTTATTTTCGCACAGCGATTTTTGCAATTATTAAGGGGAGATGCACAATAGAAATGTTCAAAAATCAATAACTATCGTGCCCATCGAGATTTTGACTTTTCTAAAGCGTCGATTTTTTCATTTCACGGTGTTTTTTATCATCCTTATTTTTGAACAACGATTTGTGCAATAACTAAGGTGGCATGCACAATAGAAAGGTTCCAAAATAAAAAAATACCGTGCCAATCGAGATTTTGACTTTTCTAAAGCGTCATTTTTTTATTTTGCGGTATTTTTAATCGTCCGTATTTTTGCACACCGATTTTTGCAATAATTAAGGGGGGTATGCAGCACAGAAATGTTCAAAAATTCATAACAACCGTGCCAATCAAGATTTTGACTTTGGTAAAGCGTCGATTGTTTTATTTCACAGTATTTTTTATCAAACTTATTTTTGCACACCGGTTTTTCAATTATTAAGGGGGGATGCACAGTAAAAATGTTAAGAAATCAATAACTATCGTGCCCATCGAGATTTTGACTTTTCGAAAGCGTCGATTTTTTCATTTCACGGTATTTTTTATAATCCTGTTTTTTGCACAACGTTTTTTACAATAGTTATGGGGGGTGTGCAAAATAGAAGTGTTCAAAAGTCAATAACTACCGTGTCAATCGAGATTTTGACCTTTTCCAAGCGTCATTGTTTTAATTTCGCGGTATTCTTAATCATCCTTATTTTCACACTATAGCGTCGATTTTTTCATTTCGCGGTATTTTTCATCATCCTTATTTTTGCACAGCGATTTTTGCAATTTTTAAGGAGGTATGCACAATGGAAATGTTTAAAAATCAATAACTACCGTGTTTATCGGGATTTTGATGTTTCAAAAGCGTCAAGCGTCAACAGATGAAATCAACTACGTGATCGATATCAAAATTTATAATAAGTTGTTAAAAATAATCTGGCCCAATCGTGGATGTTGATTTCATCTGTTGGGAGTAAGCTCAATACACGAATCGTCGTCACGTCTAGCGAGGGAAGGACGTCGACTTTCGTGTAACCATTTGGGAATGGAATGATCCGCAAGAATGATATTAAAAATCCCTCAACGTTGTGTGGGAAATGATTTCGTCCAATCATGGACGCTGATTTAATCCCTCCAAGTTAGCACTTTTGATGATCCGTCGTTGCCCTCGGCGATAAAACCGTAAGCTTTCGTACAACGATTCGGAGATTGAATCAACGACGTGAACAGTATCAACAATTGTTTGAAATTATCAACATTGATCCCGTTCAATAACAGATGTTGATTTCATCCGTTGGAGTTAGCATTATCGATGATCTGTCGTCGCCCTTAGCGAGATAACGACGTGGATTTTAGTGGAACCATTCGGGAATGAAGTCAATCGTGAAAATGATATGAAAAATTTGTGAACGTTTTGGAAAATCGTTTTGTTCATTTACGGACGTTGATTTCATCCCTCCGAGTTAACGCTATCGATGGTCCACCATCACGGCTAGCAAGAAAACCGTAATTGTTTGTACAACTGTTCGGAGATAAAATTAACCACGTTAATGGTATAAAAATGTGTCATAAAATGTTAAAATTGATCCCTTCCAATCTCGGATATTGATTTCATCAGTTGCAGTTAGCATAATTGACGATCCGTCGTTGCGCCTAGCGAGAACGTTACGTCGACTTTTGTGCGAACATTCGAGACTTACATCAACCCCGATATTAGTATAAGAAATTTCAAAACGTTGTGTGAGTTGATACCGTCCACTCACGTACGTTGATCTTATCCTTCCAAGTTACCAAAATTGATGGTTCATCGTCGCGCCTAGCGAGAAAAACATTAGCACTAGTACAGCCATTTAGAGATAAAATCAATTACGTGAATGGTATGAAAAACTGTCATAAATTGTTAAAAATGATCTTGGCCAATCTAGGATGTTGATTTCATCCGTTAAAGTTAACACAATTGACGACCCGTCGTTGCGCCCAACGAGAACACGATATCCACTTCCGTGCAACCATTCGGGAATGAAATGAACTGCGAAAACGATATCAAAAGATTCGGTACGTTGTGGAAAATAATTTCGTCTGATCAGGGACGTTGATTTCATCACTGCGAGTTAGCGAGTTAGCACTATCGATAGTTCGTTGTCAAGCCTAGCGAGAAAACTATAAACGTTCGTGCAGCCATTCGGAGATGAAATTGACCACGTGACAAATATGAAAATTTTTCAGTAATGGAGAAAAATTGTCTCGTTCAATAATGGATGTTGATGTTGGGAGCATGGAAGAATTTATGTTTCCACAAATGTTTGAAGGTTCCCATATGTGAATTTAAATAAATTTCCATTGCGTGCATGAAACAGTC
>OX333077.1:27928857-27938857 GCA_946863875.1 Alloplasta piceator | reverse complement strand
CATCCATCCATCCATTTATCCATCCATTCATCCATACATCTATCCATCCATCTATCTATCTACCCATCCATATCATCCATCCATCCATCCATCCATCCATCTATTCATCCATTTATCTATCCATCCATCCATCCACTTATCCATCTATCCATCCATCCATCAATCCACCCATCCATCTATCAATCCATCCATCCATCCATCCATCCATCCATTCATCTATCCATCCATTCATCAAACCAGCTATCAATCTATCCATCCATCTATCTATCCATTAACCCATCTATCCATTCATCTATCCATCCATTCATCAGACCAGCTATTAATCTATCCATCCATCTATCTATTTATCAACCCATCTATCCATTCATCGATCCAACCATCCATCCATTTATCCATCGATCAATCCACTTTTTCATCCATCCATTCATTCATCCATCCATCCATCTATTCATCCATCCATCCATCCATTCATCCATCCATCCATCTATCCATCCATCTATCCATTCATTCATCCATCCATCCATTCATTTATCCATCGACCCATCGATGGAATCCATCCATCCATTTATCTATTCATCCATTGATCCATCTTTCTATCCATCCATCCATCCATCCATCCATCCATCCATCCATCCATCCATCTATCCATCTAACCATCCATCGATCCATCAATCCAGCCATCCTCCCATCCATCCATCCATTTCTCCATTCATTGATTCATTCATTTAATTATTGATTCATCCATCCATCCATCAATCTATCTATCTATCTATCCATCTATCCATCCAATCATCCATCCATCGATCCATCAATCCAGTCATCCACCCATCCATCCATCCATTTCTCCATTCATTGATTCATTCATTTAATTATTGATTCATCCATCCATCCATCAATCTATCTATCTATCTATCCATCTATCCATCCAATCATCCATCCATCCATCCATCAATCCATCCATCCATCCATCAATCCATCCATCCATCCATCTATCAATCCATCCATCCATCCATCCATCCATCCATCCATCCATCTATCCATCCATTTATCCATCCTTCCCTTTATCATCCATCTATTCATCCATCCATACATCGATACATTTATTCATCCATCCATCCATCTATTCATCCATCCATTCATCCATCCATCTATCCATCCATTCATCTGTCCATTTATTTATTCATCCATCCCTCTATCCATCCATCCATCCATCCGTCTATCCATTTATCCATTAATCCATCCATTCATCCATCCAACTATCCATCTATCCATTTATCCATGTATCCATCCATCCATCCATCCATCCATCCATCCATCCATCCATCCATTCATCTATCCATTAGCCTGTTCATCCATCCATCGATCCAACAATCCATCGATTTATCCATCCATTGATCCATCCATTTATTTATCCATCTATTCATCCATCTATCCATCCATCCATCCATTTATTCATTTATCCATTCATTCATCCACCCATCTATCCATCCATCTATCCATCCATCCATCCATCGATCCATCCATCTATCCATCCATCCATGTATCCATCTATTTATCCATCCATCCATTTATCTGTCCATCCGTCCATCTATCGATTCTTCGATTTATTGAGTCATCCATCCATCCATCCATTAATCCATCCCTCCATCTATCCATCCATCTATTTATCCATCAATCTATCCATGCATCCATCCATTTATCCATCCACCCATCCGTTTATCTATTTATTCATCCATCCATCTATCCATCCATTTATCTATTCACTCATCCATCCATATATCCATGTAATAAAACTCGTTCTATTCTATTCTATTCCATGCATATATATATATATCTATCCATCCATCTATCCATCCATTTATCCATCCATCCATCCATTCATCCATCTATCCATCTATCCATCCATCAATTCGTCCATCTATCTATCCATCCATCCATCTATCTATCCATCTATCCATCCATCCATTCATCGATCGATCCATCCATCAATCTATTCATGCATTCACCCATCTATCTTTTTATCCATTCATCCATCCATCCATCCATCTATCCATCTATCCATCTATCCATTTATCCATCTATCCATCTGTCCATCCATCCATCCATCCATTTATCCATCCATCTATTCATCGAACAATTCGTCCATTCATCCATCCATACATCTATCTATCCATCTATCCATCTATCCATCGATTCATCCATCCATCTATCGATCCATCCATCCATCTATCCATCCATCCATTCATCCATCCATCCATCCATCCATCTATCCATCCATCCATCCATCCATCTATCGATCCATCCATTTATCCATCCATCCATTTATCAATCTATTTATCCATCCTTTCATCTATCTATTCATCCATCCATCCATCCATTTATCCATCCCTCCATTCATCCATCCATCCATCCATCTCTTCATCCATTCATTGATCCATCTATATATCTATCCATCCATCCATTTATCCATCCATCCATCCATCTATCCATCGATTTATCCATCTATCCATTTATCCATCCATTAATCCATTCATGCATCCACCTATCAATTTATCCATCCATCCATCCATCCATCCATCCATCCATCCATATATCTATCCATCCATCCATCTATTCATTCATTCATCAATCCATCCATCCATTCATCCATCCATCCATCCATCAATCCATCCATCCATCCATAGATGCATCCATACATCTATCCATCCATCAATCCATCCATCCATCCATCCATTCATCCAGCTGAACATTCATCTATCCATCTATCCATCAATCCATTCATCTATCTATTCATCCATCCATCCATCCATCCACCCATCCATCGATCCATCCATTCATCCATCCGTCTATCCATCTATTCATTCATCCATTCATCTATCCATCCATCTATCCATCTATCCGACCATCCATTCATCCGTTCATCCATCCATCTATCCATCTATCCATCCATCCATCTATCCATCTATCCATCAATCCATCCATCTATCCACCCATCCATCTATTCATCCATCAGTCTATCCATTTATTTATCCATTTATTTAGCTATCCATCCATCCATCCATCCAATTTATCGATCCATTTATCCATCTATCCATTTATCTTTTCATCTATCCATCCATCCATCCACCTATCCATTCATTCATCGATCCATCCATCCATTCATCCACCCATCCATCCATCCATCCATGCATCCATCCATCCATTCAAACATCTATCCATCCATCTATACATTCATCTATCCATCCATCCATCTATACAACCATTCATTCATCCATCTGTTTATTCATTCACCTATTCATTTATCCATCTATCCAAACATCCATCTATCCACCCATCCATCTATCTATCCATCTATCCATCCATCTATCCATCCATTCATCCATCCGTCCATCCATTCATCTATTCATCCATCCATCTATTTAACCATCCATCCATCCATCCATCTATCCATCCATTTATCCATTCATCCATTAATTCATCCACCGATCCATCCATCTATCTATCCATCCATTCATCTATTCATCCATCCATCTATTTATTTACATAACCATCCATCCATCCTCCCATCCATCTATCCATCTATCCATCCATCCATCCATATATTAATTTCTCGATCCATCCATCAATCCATCCGTCCGTCCATCCATCCATTCATCCATCCATCTATCTATCCATCCATCCATCCATCCATCCATCCGTCCGTCCATCCATATATTTATCTATCCATCTATCCATCCGTCCATCCAATCATACATCTATCCATCCATCCGTCCATCTATCCATCCACTCATCATTTATACATCCATCAATCCATCCATCCATCGACCCATCCATCCATTTATCCTTTCATCCATCTATCCATATATCCAATTATCCATCCATTCATCCATCCATCCATCCATCCATCCGGCAATCTATCAATCCATTTATCCATCCATCCATCCATTCATCCATCTATTCAACCATCCGTCCATCCATCTATCCATTTATCCATCCATCCATCCATTAATCGATTTATTTATCCATCTATCCATCCTTTCATCGATTCATCCATCCATCCATCAATCCATCCATCCATGTATCCATCTATTCATCAATCCATCCATCCATCCATCCATCCATTTATCCATCCATCCATCCATCCATCCGTCTATCCATTCATCCATTCATTCATCTATTTATCTATCCATCCATCTATCCATCCATCCATCCATCCATTTATCCATTCATCCATTCATCCATTCATCCATTCATCCATCCATCCATCCTTTCATCCATCTATCTATCCATCCATCGATTCATCTATCTTTCCATCCATCCATCCATTCATCTATACACCCATCTAACGATCCATCCATCCATCCGTCTATCCATCTATCCATCCATTTATTCATCTATCCATCCATCTATTCATCCATCTATCCATCTATCCGACCATCTATTCATCCATCCATTTATCCATCTATCCATCCATAAATCCATCCATCTATTCATCTATCCATCTATCAATTCATTGATCCACCTATTCATCAATCTATCCATCTATCCATCCATCAATTCATCTATCCACCTATCCATCTATCCATCCATCCGTCGATCTATCCATCTATCCATCCATCCATTTATCCATCTATTTATCCATCCATTCATCTATCAATCTATCCGTCCATCCATCAATCCTTCGATTCATTGATCCATCCATCCATCCATCCAATTATTCATCCATTCATCTATCCATCCATCCATCCATCCATCCATCCATTCATCCATCCCTCTATCCATCCATCCATCCATCTATTTATCCATCCATCCATCTATTCATCCATCCATTTATCCATCCACCCATCCGTTTATCTATTTATTCATCCATCCATCTATCCATCCATCCATCCATTAATTTATCTTCCATCCATCCATCCATCTATTCATCCATTCATCCATTTATTCATCCATCCATACATCCATCCATCCATCTTTCCATCCATCCATCCATCCATCCATCTTTTCTATCGATTTATCCATCATTCCATCCATTCATCCATACATCCAACAATCTATTCATCCATCTATCTATCCATTCATCAATTCGTCCATTCATCCATTTATCCATCCATCCATCTATCCATTCATCTATCCATCTATCTATCCATCTATCCAACCAACCATCTATCAATCCATCCATCCATCCATCCATACATCTATCCATCTATCCGACCTTTCATTCATCCCTCCATCCATCTATCTATCCATTCATCCATCCGTCCATCTATCCATCCTTCGATTCATTGACCCATCCATCAATCCATCCATTTATCCATCCATCCATCCATGCATCCATCTATTAATATATCCACCTATCTGTTATCTATTCATTCATCCATTCATCTATACATCCATATACCCATCCATCCATCCATCTATCCATCCATCCATCCATCTATTTATCCATCTCTCCATCCATCCATTCATTTATTTATCCATCTATCCATCCATCCTTTCATCCATTGATCCATCTACCTATCCGTATACCTATTTATTCATCCATCCATTTATCCATCGATCAATCCACTCTTTCATCCATCCATTCATTCATCCATCCATCCATCTATTCATCCATCCATCCATCCATTCATCCATCCATCCATCTATCCATCCATCTATCCATTCATTCATCCATCCATCCATTCATTCATCCATCGACCCATCGATGGAATCCATCCATCCATTTATCTATTCATCTATTGATCCATCTTTCTATCCATCCATCCATCCATTCATCCATCCATCCATCCATCCATCTATCCATCTAACTATCCATCGATCCATCAATCCAGCAATCCATCCATCCATCCATCCATTTCTCCATTCATTGATTCATTCATTTAATTATTGATTCATCCATCCATCCATCAATCTATCTATCTATCTATCCATCTATCCATCTAATCATCCATCCATCGATCCATCAATCCAGCCATCCATCCATCCATCCATCCATTTCTCCATTCATTGATTCATTCATTTAATTATTGATTCATCCATCCATCCATCAATCTATCTATCTATCTATCCATCTATCCATCCAATCATCCATCCATCCATCCATCAATCCATCCATCCATCCATCCATCCATTTCTCCATTCATTGATTTATTCATTTAATTATTGATTCATCCATCCATCCATCAATCTATCTATCTATCTATCCATCTATCCATCCAATCATCCATCCATCCATCCATCAATCCATCCATCCATCCATCAATCCATCCATCCATCCATCTATCAATCCATCCATCCATCCATCCATCCATCCATCCATCCATCCATCTATTCAATCATTTATCCATCCTTCCCTTTATCATCCATCTATTCATCCATCCATACATCGATACATTTATTCATCCATCCATCCATCTATTCATCCATCCATCCATCCATTCATCTATCCATTAGCCTGTTCATCCATCCATCGATCCAACAATCCATCCATTTATCTGTCCATCCGTCCATCTATCGATTCTTCGATTCATTGAGTCATCCATCCATCCATCCATTAATCCATCCCTCCATCCATCCATCCATCTATTTATCCATCAATCTATCCATGCATCTATCCATTTATTCATCCACCCATCCGTTTATCTATTTATTCATCCATCCATCTATCCATCCATCCATCCATCCATCCATCCATCCATCAATCTATCCATCCATCTATCCATCCATCTATCCATCCATCGATCCATCCATCCATTTATCTATTCACTCATCCATCCATATATCCATCCATGCATATATATATATATATCTATCCATCCATCTATCCATCCATTTATCCATCCATCCATCCATTCATCCATCTATCCATCTATCCATCCATCAATTTGTCCATCTATCTATCTATCCATCCATCTATCTATCCATCTATCCATCCATCCATTCATCCATCGATCCATCCATCAATCTATTCATGCATTCACCCATCTATCTTTCTATCCATTCATCCATCCATCCATCCATCTATCCATCCATCCATCTATCCATTTATCCATCCATCCATCTGTCCATCCATCCATCCATCCAATTATCCATCCATCTATTCATCGAACAATTCGTCCATTCATCCATCCATACATCTATCTATCCATCTATCCATCCATTCATCCATCCATCCATCCATCTATCCATCCATCCATCCATCCATCCATCCATCCATCTATCGATCCATCCATTTATCCATCCATCCATTTATCAATCTATTTATCCATCCTTTCATCTATCTATTCATCCATCCATCCATCCATCCATCCCTCCATTCATCCATCCATCCATCTATTTATTCATCCATTTATTGATCTATCTATATATCCATCCATCCATCCATTTATCCATCCATCCATCCATCTATCCATCGATTTATCCATCCATCTATCCATTTATCCATCCATTAATCCATTCATGCATCCACCTATCAATTTATCCATCCATCTATCCATCCATCCATCCATCCATCCATCCATCCATCCATCAATATATTTATCCATCCATCCATCTATTCATTCATTCATCGATCCATCCATCCATTCATCCATCCATCCATCAATCCATCCATCCATCCATAGATGCATCCATACATCTATCCATCCATCAATCCATCCATCCATCCATCCATTCATCCAGCTGAACATTCATCCATCCATCTATCCATCAATCCATTCATCTATCTATTCATCCATCCATCCATCCATGCACCCAGCCATCGATCCATCCATACATCCATCCGTCTATCCATCCATTTATTCATCCATTCATCTATCCATCCATCTATCCATCTATCCGACCATCCATTCATCCGTTCATCCATCCATCTATCCATCTATCCATCCATCCATCTATCCATCTATCCATCAATCCATCCATCTATCCATCCATCCATCTATACAACCATTCATTCATCCATCCGTTTATTCATTCACCTATTCATTCATCCACCTATCCAAACATCCATCTATTTACCTATCCATCTATCTATCCATCTATCCATCCATCTATCCATCCATTCATCCATCCGTCCATCCATTCATCTATTCATCCATCCATCTATTTAACCATCCATCCATCCATCCATCTATCCATCCATCTAACCATCCATCCATCAATTCATCCACCGATCCATCCATCTATCTATCCATCCATTCATCTATTCATCCATCCATCTATCTATTTACATAACCATCCATCCATCCTTCCATCCATCTATCCATCTATCCATCCATCCATCCATATATTCATTTCTCGATCCATCCATCAATCCATCCGTCCATCCATCCATCCATTCATCCATCCATCTATCCATCCATCCATCCATCCATCCATCCATCCATCCATCCATCCGTCCGTCCATCCATATATTTATCTATCCATCTATCCATCCGTCCATCCAATCATACATCTATCCATCCATCCGTCCATCTATCCATCCACTCATCATTTATACATCCATCAATCCATCCATCCATCGACTCATCCATCCATTTATCCTTTTATCCATCTATCCATATATCTCATTATCCATCCATTCATCCATCCATCCATCCATCCATCCGGCAATCTATCAATCCATTTATCCATCCATCCATCCATTCATCCATCTATTCAACCATCCGTCCATCCATCTATCCATCCATCTGTCCATCCATCCATTTATCCATCCATCCATCCATCCATCCGTCTATTCATCAATCCATTTACCCATCCATCTATCCATCTCTCCATCCATCCATCTATTCATCCACCAATCCATCTATCCATTTATTCGTTTATCCATTTATTCATCCATCCATCCATCCATCCATCCATCCATCCATCCATCCATCCATCCTTCCATCCATCCATCCATCCATCCATCCATCCATCCATCCATCCATCTATCCATTCATCCATTCATTCATCTATTTATCTATTCATCCATCTATCCATCTATCCATCCATCCATTTATCCATTCATCCATTCATCCATTCATCCATTCATCCATTCATCCATCCATCCATCCTTTCATCCATCTATCTATCCATCCATCGATTCATCTATCTTCCCATCCATCCATCCATTCATCTATACACCCATCTACCGATCCATCCATCCATCCGTCTATCCATCTATCCATCCATTTATTCATCTATCCATCCATCTATTCATCCATCTATCCATCTATCCGACCATCTATCAATTCATTGATCCACCTATTCATTAATCTATCCATCTATCCATCCATCAATTCATCTATCCACCTATCCATCTATCCATCCATCCGTAGATCTATCCATCTATCCATCCATCCATTTATCCATCTATTTATCCATCCATTCATCTATCAATCTATCCGTCCATCCATCAATCCTTCGATTCATTGATCCATCCATCCATCCATCCATTCATCCATCCCTCTATCCATCCATCCATCCATCTATTTATCCATCCATCCATCTATTCATCCATCCATTTATCCATCCACCCATCCGTTTATCTATTTATTCATCCATCCATCTATCCATCCATCCATCCATTAATTTATCTTCCATCCATCCATCCATCTATTCATCAATTCATCCATTTATTCATCCATCCATACATCCATCCATCCATCTTTCCATCCATCCATCCATCCATCCATCTATCCATCGATTTATCCAGCATTCCATCCATTCATCCATACATCCAACAATCTATTCATCCATCTATCTATTTATTCATCGATTCGTCCATTCATCCATTTATCCATCCATCCATCTATCCATTCATCTATCCATCCATCAATCCATCTATCCAACCAACCATCTATCAATCCATCCATCCATCCATCAATACATCTATCCATCTATCCGACCATTCATTCATCCCTCCATCCATCTATCTATCCATTCATCCATCCGTCCATCTATCCACCTATTCATCCATCCATCCATCAATGCATTGATCCATCCTTTCATTAATCCA
>OX333077.1:27896357-27923857 GCA_946863875.1 Alloplasta piceator | reverse complement strand
CCATCTATCCTTCTATCCATCCATTTATTCATCCATCCATCCATCCATCCATCCATCCATTCATTTATCCCTCATAACGCTTTTTGCGTTATGAACAATTCAGAAAAAAATGCGGAGGGACGGGACCGGGATTCGAACCCGGGACCTCTCGATTGCCGGTCGAGTGCTCTTTCAACTAAGCTATGCAACCCGCTACCGACATCATTCCCGAATTGTCCATATGTGCACGATTTTGGGTTATAATCTCCCCCGCTGGAGTCGAGCCGCTATCTAGCGGCTCGCACTTGAACTCAAACGCCAACTCAACTCAAATGCAACGGGTACAACAGACTGCAATTGTCTGAGGGGGGGTATGAGGTATAAGAAGGGGTACTACAGGCATCGGCCTGAGGGAAAAGTGGGGAGCTTGGCTAGCGAAAAGGTGGGAGATGGATCTTAGGGATTTGAATTCATTTTACACGGCAACCACGGAATTAACTTTCGGTGGCTTTTCAGAGGCCATGCCTCATGGTCGGGTGCCACTCATAACGTTTTTTTGTTATGGACGATTCAGAAAAAAATGCCGAGGGACGGGACCGGGATTCGAACCTGGGACCTCTCGATTGCCAGTCGAGTGTTCTTCCAACTGAGCTATCTAACCCGCTACCGACATCATTTCTGAATTGTCCATATGTACACGATTTCGTGTTACACTATCCATCAATCCATCCATTTATCCATCCATCCATTCATCCATCCACCCACTCATTCATCTATCCATCCATCTATCTATCCACGCATCTATCTTTCCATCTATCCATCTCTCCATTCATCCATCCATCCATCCATCCATCCATTCATCCATCCATCCATCCATCCATCCATCCATCCATCCATTCATCCATCTATCCAGTCATCTATCCATCAATCCATCTATCCATCCATCCATCCATCCATCCATCCATCCATTCATCCATCCATCTATCCATTCATCCATCCATCCATCTATCCATTCATCTATCCATTGATCTATCTATTCATCCATTCATCCATCCATCCATCCATCCATCCATATATCTATCCATTTATCCATCCATCCACCCATCTATCTATCGATCCATCCATCCATCCATCTATCCATCCATCCATCCATCCATCCATCTATTCGTCCATCCATCCATACATCTACTCATCCATTTATTCATCCATTCATTCATTCATCTGTCCATTAATCTATCCATACACCCTTCCATCCATTTAACCATCCATCCATTCATCCATCCATCCATTTATCGATCTCTCCATTCATTCATCCATCCATCCATCCATCCATCCATCTAACCATCCATCCAACTATCTATCCATCTATCTATCTATCCATCCATCCATCCATCCATCCATGAATCCATCCATCCATCCATTCATCCATCCATCCGTCCATCCATCGATCCATCCATTCATCCATCTATACACCCATCCATCTATCCAGGAATCCATCCATCCATCCATTCATCCATCCATCCGTCCATCCATCGATCCATCCATTCATCCATCTATACATCCATCCATCTATCCATACATCCATCCATCCACCCATCCATCTATCTATCCATCCATCCCTCGATTCATTCATCCATCCATTCATCCATCTATATATTCATCCATCCATCCATCCATCTATCCATCCATCCATCCATCCATCCATCCATCCATCCATCCATCCATCTATCTATCCAATCATCCATCTATCCATCCATCAATCCATCCATCCATCCATGCATTCATTAATCCATCCATCCATTTATTTATCCATCCATCCATCCATCCATCCATCCATCTATCTATCCATCCATCCATCTATCTTTTTATCCATTGATCCATCCATCCATCCATCCATCCATATATTCATCCATCTATCTATCCATCCATCATTTCGTTTATCCATCCATCCATCCATCCATCTATCCATCCATCTATCCATCTATCCATCTATCCATCTATCCATCCATCCATCCATCTATCCATCCATCTATCTATCCATCCATATATCTATCCATTTATCCATCGGGTTATCTATCCATATATCCATTCATCCATCCATCCATCCATCCATCCTTCCATCCATCCATCCATCCATCTATCCATCCATCAATCTTCCCATTTATCCATTCATTCATCCATCCATATATCCATCCATCCACCTATCCATCTATTCTCCCATCCATCTATCTATTCATCCATTTTTCCATCCATCCATCCATTCATCTATTCATCTATCCCTTATAACGCTTTTTTCGTTTTGGACAATTCAGAAAACAATGCGGAGGGACGGGACCGGGATTCGAACCCGGGACCTCTTGATTGCCGGTCGAGTGCTCTTCGAACTAAGCTATCCAACCCGCTACTGACATTACTCCCGAATTGTCCATATGTGCACGATTTCGGGTTACAATCTCCTCTGCCGGAGTCGAGCCGCTATCTTGCGGCTCGCACTCGAACTCAAACGCCAACTCAACTCAAACGCAACGGTTACAACAGACTTGGATTGTCTGAGGGGGGGTATAAGGTATGGGAAGGGGTACTACAGGCATCGGCCTGAGGGAGAAGTAAGGAGTTTGGCTCGCAGAAAGGTGGGAGATGGATCTCAGGGATTTGAATTTTCTTTACACGGCAACCACGAAATTAATTTTCCGCGGCTTTTTAGAGGCCGTGCCTCATTGTCGGGTGCCACTTATAACGCTATTTTGTTATGGACAATTTTGAAAAAAATGCGGAGGGACGGGACCGAGATTCGAATCCGGGACCTCTCGATTGCCAGTCAAGTGCTCTTCCAACTGATCTATCTAACCCGCTACCGACATCATTCCTGAATCGTCCATTTGTACACGATTTCTCGTTACACTATCCATCCATCCATCCATTTATCCATCCATCCATGCATATATCCATCTATCCATCCATCTATCCATCCATCTATTCTATCTATCTATCCATCCATCCATCCATCCATCCATTCATCCATCCATCCACTTATTCATCTATCCATCCATCTATCCATCCACCCATCCACCCATTCATCCATCCATCTATCCATCCATCTATCCATCCATCTATCCATCCATCCATCCATCCATTTATCCATCCATCCATCCATCCATTTATTCATCCATCTATCCATTTATCTATCAGTTAATCTATTCATCTATCTATCCATCCATCTATCCATCCATCCCTTCATCCATTCATCTATTCATTCATCCCTTAATTCATCCATCTATCTATCCATCCATCCATCCATCTATCCATCCATCTATCCATCCATCCATCCATCCATCCATCCATCCATCCATCCATCCATCCATCCATCCATCCATTTATTTATCCATTCATACATCCGACCATCCATCCATCCATTTATCCATCCATTTAACTATCCATCTATCCATCCATCCATTCATCTATTCATCCATCTATCCATCTATCCATCCATTTATCCATCTATCCATCTGTTTATCCATTTATCCTTCCATCCATCCATTCATCCATCCATCTATCCCTCCATCAATCCATCCATCCATCGATTCATCCATAAATTCATCCATTCATCCATCCATCCATCCATCCATATATCCATCCATCCATCTATCCATTCATCTATTCATCCATCCATCCATCCATCTATCCATCTATCCATCTATTCATCCATTCATCCTTCCATCCATCTATCCATTCATCCATCCATCCATCCATCCATCCATCCATCCATCCATCTATCCATCCATCCGTCCATCCATCCATCCATAGTAGTAATGGTACCCGTATGGAGCCCTTTACTCCTATCCCTACTCCTTCCCCCACCATGCGGCTTCCCCCGCCACATCCAGGTGGCCGAGCAAATAGCGATGACGTGACCATGATAGCGGGGTTGGGCGAGGACAAGGGGGTGCCACACGAGTACCTATTTTGTGGTGATCGTGGTAATAATTTGATAATAATAATAATGATGGTGAAAAATGGGAACTGCTTACATCTGGAAGCCCATGTCATATTCCTCGAAGTTGACGCAGCAATGACACACACGCGCGCGCGGGCCCGCTCTCATAATCACAATAATAATAATAATAATAATAATAATAATAATAATTAAGAATAACTCATGGTTGTTGGATTTACTACTGACAATTCAGCAAATCTTATCTCGATGGTAACACATACACACACAGACACCCATTTCCTTCACTAGTCACGCTGAATGGTCAAGGACCATTTATTGCTGACACTGTGAACTTTTTATATTACACGGAATTTAAATGAGTGGAGCTGTGCATTACCGATTTACGCTGCCACAAATCGGTGACTATAAAATAAGAGTATTTTTAAATGTTTAGTTATTATCGAATAATATCATACAACCTTTTTTAAATTTCGATAAATTTTTTATCGACGCATACAACATCCATTGCGTACGTGTTTGAAAATCTTAGGTTATTGAATCTACCGCTTCCGAACGAGCACTCTTCTTCACTTTCCGAAGTTTCTACCTTTTCCCGATAAACGAATCTTTTGCGTTGCGTCAATTGATCTATTTTTGCACAAAAATTCTTTGAGCACATTTTGAAATTTTGAAACAAAATTTTGTTCCCCAATTTTGATGTGTTTAGAGAAGATTCGACTTCACTTCCGAAATTCATCGTTATTCACCTCCACAAGTTTTAAAATGCAACGATGTTATGGAAACTTCTGAATTTTTCATTATTTTGTACCGTACGATATATTGTTTGAAATTATAAAAAATTATACTTTTGAAAAGTACATAATTTTTCACTGAAAACGCGCGCAGCGGAGCAATCCGCGAACTTCGGTGACTGGATAAGGACTGCAGCTGTTGTGCAAAGTTGAGACCTCTTAACAATACCGAAAAAGACAATGATGGTACGTCGGTATGAAACTTTGTCAGCATTTTTACCCCGGTGGATATCCGATTGCAACTTTTACCAAAAATGCTATTCTCTCTGCAGCGGCTCACTAGCATTCTAAGCTTCAAGCGCGACACTCCATCTATTCCAGAAAATAAGATAGAGCTCATTTTTCATATGTGTAACGTTGCGAAATTTTTTTTTTGCGAAAGATTTAAGGTGTCGAGATACACACACACACGTGTTGTGTGTGTGCACAGACCCACACACACACAGATACGCAACAAAGACACACGAACACAAACATACACACAGAAAAGCACGTTCAAACACAAAGGCTGTAGGAACGCAAAAGAACTGCTTATCTCAGCATCATATTCGATATCATTACTCTATATGATTGCATAGTTTTAATAATCACCTTTGATCGCGAAAAAATATGACTACGTTCATAACGTACTCGAAAAAAATTGCTAACAATCGTTCATTTCCATTCACCGCTTCAGATTATTCTTATCGTCAATGTTATCATCAACCTCATAATATATTTACAGCATTATTTACGGAAGTACAAACCAACCTAATGATTTAAACGTTTTGTAGAGATAATTTCAAAAATTGGATTTTTATTGTAGTTTTTGCGTGATTTTTTATAAGCATGAAATCAAATATTTTTGGTCAAAGACCCATTGATATTCACTCTTTTATTTGTTCTCATTATTTTCAAACGACATTCAAATTGAAAGAAGTTTTGTCATGATATTTCAATATTTAGATATTTCAAAGCTATGACAATTAAATTCTTTGAGAAAAATTTAATATTTTGTTCTGTTCCAGGATTAACGCATATAAGTGATATATCAATATATGTGTCATTCCATACCATTTTGACCTGGGTCTGACCCTTGACCTCTCGGATTTGGCTCGCGATTTTTGATATGATTGTTCTCACTTTGAAAGGTACCCAGTTTTTTTCTAGATTTTTCAGATTCAATTTGAACCTTCCATATTTCATTCAACGATTTTATTGATCAACACAATTTAAACATTTGAAAAAAATCTGAAAAATCGTGTGTCAGATATCAAAATTTTTGAGCTTAGAGCCGAAGTGGGAATATTTTTACTTCTTTCATTTTCAAGCTTTTTCGGAAAAAAACGTTTAAAAAAATAGAAGCGGAAGTTATTTTACTATGAATGGTTGCTGAAACATTTTCATATGTAATATCAGATTTTTGAAAAAAAATTCAGATTTTTCGCAAGAGATTTTCTCTTCTTGATTTTGCTACTATAAATGATTCAAAAAAACTGAATTTTTTTTTGAAAAATCCCATATGATATATGAAAATGTTCCAGCAACCATCCATTGTAAAATCACTCGGGCTTCTAATTTTTTTAAATTATTGTAATAAAATCGTTGAAAAAGTTATAGAATATTCAAATTGAATCTGAAAAACCTCTAAAAAAACTGGGTGCCTTTCAAAGTGAGAACAAACTTATAAAAAATCGCGAGCCAAATTCGAGAGGTCAAGGGTCAGGCCCAGGTCAAAATGGTATGGAATGACACATATATATATTCTATGGACGCCATAAAAATTAGAAAAACTTTTGTTTTTGGAAAAATTGATAGTTTTTTCTCACCAAAGGCCTAAGAATATTAATGTAATTTTTTTTTTCATCATCTGTCGATGACACAAATTTCTTGAAAAATCATCACAACGAAATCAGATGTTGCAAAACTATGACAGTTAAATTTGTTTCGAATAATTGAATATTCCTCTGAACGAGGGACTATGGAAATGAGGGTTACTCATTTTTTCTCATCTTCTGCGAATAACATAGAAGTTATATTTTATTTGGAAGGGCCCTTGTACAGAAAAATATGAAATCATTCAGAAAAATTTTAATTCTCCTATCTTTGAAACATCTGATTTATTCATGATAAATTTTCACGAAAATTCTATGTCATCGATACGCTCGGAGAAAAATCGATTATATTTATATTTTCGGGCCTATGATCAGAAATAAATATTAAAACTTCCCGAAAATGTAAATTGTCATGATTTTGCGGGGGTTACATTTCTCAATTATATATGCACATCTATGTAATTATCACATCATCCAAGTATATATCACTAACAATTATGTGGCCACGTACAGAAAAAATCTAAATTTTTGTACCGTTGAAACATATTGCCCCTTCAAAACAAAACTTTTTTTAAATTTTCACGTCGTCTACAGATTGTCAAAAAATTAGAGAAATCATTATTAATAACATTATGTAACTAACAATTTTCCTTACAATCCGTAGATTACATAAAAATCCTTGAAAAAATATATCATGAAGAAGCCAGCTCATTTATTTGATTTCTTTTTTAAATTATTTCTTATGGCTTTGCATAAAATTTCTGTTACATTTGCAAAAATATGAGAACAGTAAATAATCCTCATATCGACGGTTCTAGGAAAATATGAAATCTACACCAAAATTAAAGTTATCGTAACTATGAAATATCCGATTTCTTCATGATATACTTCATCCGACATCGCCGTGTCAATCCTTATCATGGAATTTGCATATCATCTACAAGAATATCAAGATCGATAAGGAGACCTCAATCGAAAAAGATTTGCTTCCTATTCTCCTTAGAAATTGGAATGGAACCGCTCGAAACAATTTCAATTTTTATTGTAGTTCATGATAACTCTAATTTTTATCATGATAAAACTTTACACGAATTTCTAAATATAATCGATAGATTATAAGAAAAAATAAAAGACATCAACGTCAAGGAATACTCGGTCGGAAAAATATTTTATTTCTATTATTGTCAAAAAAATTAGGCTTTGAGTCTCATCATTGCTAGTCTCGTAAAATTAAACCATTATTTTTTATAACTTATTTTTCAAGTATTAAAATTAAACTATTATATATGATTTTTTCTCCGATGATACAGCATCGAGGGGCTTTACTCTCCTGCCCGGTGTACAAATGATTTCAGTGAGGGTCTGCCTTCACGTGATTCCGTAAATGATTTTAGTGATTGCAACCCAACATGATTTCAAAGATTCATACATAGTTTTCCTGATTTCGCAGATAATTGAAGTTTCGAACGTTCGGTTAAACGAAAAATCTATAAATGTATTTGTTTAACGAGAAAATTGGGAGAACTATGCAAATTACTTTGTTAAAAATAACTTCAGATATTAAACAACGTTTCAAAAAGTATTTCCAAAGTGTTAACAAGCCTCAAAAAAACTTCTGTAAAAGGATAAGTTTGTCGATTTTTTCGTTCGAAACTTTCAATTCATGATTTCATTGACCTTATTTAATTTGAATCATGATTGCAAAATACGAGTAATTACAGAGAATTTGCTTTTATATCTGAAAAATAATTGGAGAAACAATGAGAGGAAGGGCGCGGGCCAAGGGCCGATTTGAGGTCTTGAAAATAACACTTACATTCAACAACAACAAAAATTCATTTTACGATGACTTTGGTCTAGTGGCTAGCGTGCTTGCCTCTAAAGCAAAGCATCGGGAGGTCTCGGGTTCGAATCCCGGTTCCGTCGTCTCGCTGGCGAAAAATATTGTGACGCGACGTAGCTCCGGACATAATACATTGAACACAACAGTGTATAGTCCGTAGACGTCCAATGTTGATTAGTCAGCGACTAACACGACGTAGCTCCGGAATCGGGATAGGAACCTAGAAGACCGACTGTTTACAACACCGACAAACAGATACCAAAGTAATCTCACTGAGTTACCCCCAAAGTGTTTCGGAAAAGCACTAAAGGAAAAACCATTGGTCCCGTCGCTAATAACCCCAGCAGTTGAAGCGACGTTAAAGAAACATAAATAAAAAAAAAAAAATTATTTTCTGATAAATAACTTTTTCAATACCCGCTAAACTCTGTCGGCAAAATACGTATGACTGAATTCCTTTACCACTAACTCACCCTTTGCCATACTTGCGACTTCATGTCAGGCATAACGTGTGCCGCGGATAATGTTACATCCTGGAATAATCCGTATCATTCCTTATCCGCATTTTGTCCCTATTTTTACAGATTGCAGCATTAATTTTGTCCGTTGAGGAAGCACACATCGGTGTTAAGTGATTGGGTGTTTACTGCTAAAGTTAGAAATAAAAAATATCAATTGCTCATTGGCACTCTTTACATTTCCAGACGACAAGTGTTTGTCTTCGCTCCCGAAAAAATACAACTTGAAACTTTTTTATCACTGTAGTCAATTTCTGCTAGTTGCTTCTATTGGTATATGCAAAATGACGAAGTAGATGTGCTAAAGGTTCATGAAACTTTGTGTGTTATTTGTTATATCATATATATACGTACGAAAAAAATAGTACTGTATTATTCTCATTTAAAAAATGTATATCCGAAATCGTCAAAATTTGAAAAAAATGTCGCACGATTTAGAATGCTTTTATACCGTTATATATCGCTCCTTTTTTGCACGATCTGCGCATTTATCGTATAATCTTTACGATTTTACGATAACGAAACTTGGTGCATTATTCGCATATCCGTGAAACGATTCGCCGTTTTTCGACATTTTGTACGAGCGATTTTCTATGAGCTGATCGGACGCGTCATTTTATCACCCTATGATAACAAGTTCCGCTCATTATTCGCATTCTCTTATAATGATTTAAACTTTTCATAAGTTTTGGACATGCGTTTTTTCTATAAGCTGATGGGACGGGTCCAACTGGACGTACGTTTGGCTGTAAGCTCATTGGACGCAATCACATCGTTTTGGATGCTTCAATGATATCAAAAGTTTACACATTATTCTCATATGGATGCACTGATACAGCTTTTTTCAAATATTCTGATTTCATAAAAGGCTCGTCAATCACACTATATCTACGTCGCTCCTATTTTTCGAGATTTCTACAACTGTCTCATCATTTTTATGATCCTGTTGTAACAAGACCTCGAACATTATTTACACATTCTTATGATGATGTAACTTTCCCAGATATTTTGGACGAGGGTTTTTCATTGCGCTAATTGGACGGTAATCTTCTAAAAACTCATTGATTGCTTCACTTTTCATGATCATATGATAACGAAATTCCACACATTATTCGCATTTCCGTGTGACGATTCAACCTTTTTAGAAAATTTGGACACGCCTTTTTCCACAAGCAGAATGATTCATCATTATTAAGATCGTAAAAATATTATAACAAAACCTCGCATATTATTCGCATATCCTTACGATAATTTAATCTCCCCAGATATTTTAGTCGAGGGGTTTTTTGATGAGCTGATTGGAGAAGCGTTTTTCTAGAAGCTGGTTGGACGCTTGATTTTCAGTGATCCCATGATAACAAATCTTGCACATTATTCTCATATCCGCATGAACATTCAACCTTGCTACATATATTGGTTGCGTCGTTTTTCTGTAAGCTAATTGGAAGCGAAAATGAACCCTTTGCGAAAATTCGCGAGTTTGCACGCAAATATACCCATTGCAGGAAAAAAATTTACTGCATATTTTTTTGCTAAAAATCGATTTATTTTTACAAAGCGCACCATTTCTAAAAAATTTAATTAAAGAATAAAAATCACTACGTAGTTCCATAGCCGATAGCATGTAGATTATGTAATATTTTGGTTTTTTATTCCAGGTCTTGTACTGTATTAAAAATTTGTTTTAATAAAAACTTTTTTTATTAACGCCTTACTGCTTAGTTTTTGGCCAAAAATCGATGCATTTTTTTCAAAAGTTCACCATTTCTGCAAAATTTGCTTTAAAAAACAACCTTAATGTAGTTCCATTGTCAATATTACATAGATTAGGAATTTGTTTTAGTTATTTTATCCAGATCGTAAGTTTTACTACAAAGTCTGGCCTCCCATCAAAGAGTTTAGGAAATGAAGCGACTTCAAAGATTGGCTCTGTCCCCGCTATTTTGTGTCAAAGTGATAGTAACATTTTTTTAATGCTTCAATATACATTACATTTTATTCATTCTTTATACCCTCAGCGAATATTTTTTAATTCATCACAAATTATTCTTATCAGTTTATGTAATTGTGTGAAAAATCTCAGCTTTTTACATGCGAAACTTCTTTTTCATCAGGATCATGATATAGCGTGATATATCACCGACCCAACTTATGTCGCCCTGTTTTCTATTTATTGCACTCGCGGATTTTCAAACTTATGTCGCCCCGTTTTCTGTTTATTGCACTCGCGGATTTTCAAACAAGGCGACATAAGTTTGAAAATCCGCGAGTGCAATAAATAGAAAACGGGGCGACATAAGTTGGGTCGGTGATATATCACGCTATATCATGATCCTGATGAAAAAGAAGTTTCGCATGTAAAAAGCTGAGCTTTTTCACACAATTACATAAACTGATAAGAATAATTTGTGATGAATTAAAAAATATTCGCTGAGGGTATAAAGAATGAATAAAATGTAATGTATATTGAAGCATTAAGGAAATCTTTGAAGTCGCTTCATTTCCTAAACTCTTTGATGGGAGGCCAGACTTTGTAGTAAAACTTACGATCTGGATAAAAAAACTAAAACAAATTCCTAATCTATGTAATATTGACAATGGAACTACATGAAGGTTGTTTTTTGAAGCAAATTTTCCAGAAACGGTGAACATTTGAAAAAAAAGCATTGATTTTTAGCCAAAAACTAAGCAGTAAAGCGTTTATAAAAAAGTTTTCATTGAAACAAATTTTTAATACAGTACAAGACCTGGAACGAAAAACGAAAATATTACATAATCTACATGCTATCGGCTATGGAACTACGTAGTGATTTTTATTCTTTAATCAAATTTTTTAGAAATGGTGCGCTATTGAAAAATAAATCGATTTCTAGCCAAAAAACATGCAGTAAATTGTTTTCCTGCAATGGGTATATTTGCGTGCAAACTCGCGAATTTTCGCATAGGGTTCATTTTCGCTTCCAATTAGCTTACAGAAAAACAACGCAACCAAAATATGTAGCAAGGTTAAATGTTCATGCGGATATGAGAATAATGTGCAAGATTTGTTATCATGGGATCACTGAAAATCAAGCGTCCAACCAGCTTCTAGAAAAACGCTTGTCCAATCAGCTCATCAAAAAACCCCTCGACTAAAATATCTGGGGAGATTAAATTATCGTAAGGATATGCGAATAATATGCGAGGTTTTGTTATAATATTTTTAGGATCGTAATAATGATGAATCATTCTGCTTGTGGAAAAAGGCGTGTCCAAATTTTCTAAAAAGGTTGAATCGTCACACGGAAATGCGAATAATGTGTGGAATTTCGTTATCATATGATCATGAAAAGTGAAGCAACCAATGAGTTTTTAGAAGATTACCGTCCAATTAGCGCAATGAAAAACCCTCGTCTAAAATATCTGGGAAAGTTACATCATCATAAGAATGTGTGAATAATGTTCGAGGTCTTGTTACAACAGGATCATAAAAATGATGAGACAGTTGTAGAAATCTCGAAAAATAGGAGCGACGTAGATATAGTGTGATTGACGAGCCTTTTATGAAATCAGAATATTTAAAAAAAGCTGTATCAGTGCATCGATATGAGAATAATATGTAAACTTTTGATATCATCGGAGCATCCAAAACGATGTGATTGCGTCCAATGAGCTTACAGCCAAACGTACGTCCAGTTGGACCCGTGCCATCAGCTTATAGAAAAAACGCATGTCCAAAACTTGGGAAAAGTTAAATCATTATACGAGAATGTGAATAATGAGCGGAACTCGTTATCATAGGGTGATAAAATGACGCGTCCGATCAGCTTATAGAAAATCGCTCGTACAAAATATCGAAAAACGGCAAATCCTCTTACGGATATGCGAATAATGCACCAAGTTTTGTTATCGTAAAATCGGAAAAATTATACGATAAATGCGCAGATTGTGCAAAAAAGGAGCGATATATAACGGTATAAAAGCATTCTAAATCGTGCGACATTTTTTTCAAATTTTTACGATTCCATATATATATATTTTAAATGAGAATAATACAGTACTATTTTTTTCGTACGTATTTATATGATATAACAAATAACACACAAAGTTTCATGAACCTTTAGCACATCTACTCCGTCATTTTGCATATACCAATAGAAGCAACTAGCAGAAATTGACTACAGTGATAAAAAAGTTTCAAGTTGTATTTTTTCGGGAGCGGAGACAAACACTTGTCGTCTGGAAATGTAAAGAGTGCCAATGAGCGATTGATATTTTTTATTTTTAACTTTAGCAGTAAACACCCAATCACTTAACACAGATGTGTGCTTCCTTAACGGACAAAATTGATGCTGCAATCTGTAAAAATAGGGATAGAATGCAGATGAGGAATGATACGGATTATTCCAAGATGTAACATTATCCGCGGCACACGTTATGCCTGACATGAAGTCGCAAGTATGGCAAAGGGTGAGTTAGTGGTAAAGGAATTCAGTCATACGTATTTTGTCGACAGAGTTTAGCGGGTATTGAAAAAGTTATTTATCAGAAAATAAATTTTTGTTGTTGTTGAATGTAAGTGTTATTTTCAAGACCTCAAATCGGCCCTTGGCCCTTACTCTCATTCTTTCTCCAATTATTTTTCAGATATAAAAGCGAATTCTCTGTAATGACTCGTATTTTGCAATCATGATTCGAATTAAATGAAGTCAATGAAATCATGAATTGAAAGTTTCGAACGAAAAAATCGACAAACTTATCCTTTTACAGAAGTTTTTTTGAGGCTTGTTAACACTTTGGAAATACTTTTTGAAACGTTGTTCAATATCTGAAGTTATTATTAACAAAGTAATATGCATAGTTCTCCCAATTTTTTCGTAAAACAAATACATGTATAGATTTTTCGTTCGACCGAACGTTCGAAACTTCAATTATCTGCGAAATCAGGAAAACTATGTATGAATCTTTGAAATCATGTTGGGTTGCAATCACTAAAATCATTTACGGAATCACGTGAAGGCAGACCCCCACTGAAATCATTTGTACACCGGGCAGGAGAGTAAAGCCCCTCGATGCTGTATCATCGGAGAAAAAATCATATATAATAGTTTAATTTTAATACTTGAAAAATAAGTTATAAAAAATAATGGTTTAATTTTACGAGACTAGCAATGATGACACTCAAAGCCTGATTTTTTTGACAACAATAGAAATAAAATATTTTTCCGACCGAGAATTCCTTGACGTTGATGTCTTTTATTTTTTCTTATAATCTATCGATTATATTTAGAAATTCGTGTAAAGTTTTATCATGATAAAAATTAGAGTTATCATGAACTACAATAAAAATTGAAATTGTTTCGAGCGGTTCCATTCCAATTTCTAAGGAGAATAGGAAGCAAATATTTTTCGATTGAGGTCTCCTTATCGATCTTGATATTCTTGTAGATGATATGCAAATTCCATGATAAGGATTGACACGGTGATGTCGGATGAAGAATATCATGAAGAAATCGGATATTTCATAGTTACGATAACTTTAATTTTGGTGTAGATTTCATATTTTCCTAGAACCGTCGATATGAGGATTATTTACTGTTCTCATATTTTTGCAAATGTAACAGAAATTTTATGCAAAGCCATAAGAAATAATTTCAAAAAGAAATCAAATAAATGAGCTGGCTTCTTCATGATATATTTTTTCAAGGATTTTCATGTAATCTACGGATTGTAAGGAAAATTGTTAGTTACATAATGTTATTAATAATGATTTCTCTAATTTTTTGACAATCTGTAGACGACGTGAAAATTTAAAAAAAGTTTTGTTTTGAAGGAGCAATATGTTTCAACGGTACAAAAATTTAGATTTTTTCTGTACGAGGCCACATAATTGTTAGTGATATATACTTGGATGATGTGATAATTACATAGATGTGCATATATAATTGAGAAATGTAACCCCCGCAAAATCATGACAATTTACATTTTCGGGAAGTTTTAATATTTATTTCTGACCATAGGCCCGAAAATATAAATATAATCGATTTTTCTCCGAGCGTATCGATGACATAGAATTTTCGTGAAAATTTATCATGAAGAAATCATAATGTTCCAAAGATAAGACAATTAAGATTTTTCTGAATGATTTAATATTTTTCTGTACAAGGGCCCTTCCAAATAATATATAACTTCTACGTTATTCGCAGAAGATGAGAAAAAATGAGTAACCCTCATTTCCATGGTCCCTCGTTCAGAGGAATATTCAATTATTCGAAACAAATTTAACTGTCATAGTTTTGCAACATCTGATTTCGTCGTGATGATTTTTGAAGAAATTTGTGTCATCGACAGATGATGAAAAAAAAAATTACATTAATATTCTTAGGCCTTTGGTGAGAAAAAATTATAAATTTTTCCAAAAATAAACGTTTTTGTAATTTTTATGGCGTCCATAGAATATATATATGTGTCATTCCATACCATTCCGACCTGGGCCTGACCCTTGACCTCTCGAATTTGGCTCGTGATTTATTATATGATTGTTCTCACTTTGAAAGGCACCCAGTTTTTTTGGAGGTTTTTCACATTCAATTTGAATATTCTACAATTTTTTCAACGATTTTATAACAATAATTTAAAAAAATTAGAAGCGTGAGTGATTTTACAATGGATGTTTGCTGGAACATTTCCATATATCATATGGAATTTTTCAAAAAAAAATTCAGTTTCGTTGAATAATTCATATTAGCAAAATCAAGAAGAAAAAATCTCCTGCGAAAAATCTGAAATTTTTTTCAAAAATTCGATATTAGATATGAAAATGTTTCAGCAACCATTCATAGTAAAATAACTTCCGCTTCTATTTTTTTGACCGTTTTTGTTGGGAAAAACGAAGCGCGTGAGGTATACATATAGGTATGCGTGAGTGTGTATGAATCATCGGAGCGCTTCTCGAAGGTTCCAAATATTCGAGAAGACAATTGTACCGCGATAAGCCGACCAGTCTCGAGCTATCCGTCGTTCTGTATACATCTCTGTAACCTGTTTTGTATTATTCGCTATTAAATATTCTCATATATTAACAGGTTATGGGCCCAGATAGAATGCGAAGCCACCGCGTATAATGAAACGGACTATTATCGCATTACTGTGTGTGAAAAGTTCGCCAAAAAAAGGGGTAGGGTGTGTCGGAAGTGTCGAACGGGAAAAACCGTCGTGGAAGCCATATCGAGTCGAAGAGATTTCAAGAAAATGGCGACCACAATCAAAGTCGACCAGCTTACTGGCCAAAATTATGATACGTGGAAGATCCATATGAGAGCAATCCTCAAGAAGAACGATTTATGGGGTTACGTATCAGGCGAGATACCCAAACCAGCGAATTCACACGAGACATAAGGTAAACGGCCCAGTTACTAACCCTGTCCCAGATAGTGACCCTAACGGCACCATTTTGATTGCCATAAATACAGTTTTTGTCGAATAATAATCCAATTACCGGCTTATTGAAGAGAATTTTTCACTTTTCATTATTGGAGAGAGGGACCTTTCTAAAAGAGATATTAAAAATAGAAATAGACCAGTGAATCGAAATCGGTACACGTAGGGTTCACAAACGAAGATGGGGCTTATGTACAGGGTCAGTAACCCGGACAGCAGAGAAGCATTATTAAATCAATGATTTTATTAATAAATCTTGATCATTTCACTTTCATAACCGGTAAATCTCCTTTGAGGGGCTTTAATGCACACGTTGAAACCATTACTTTCCGGTTTGGCTATATCACACATGAATAAATAGTCGAAATCCGACGCTGCCGCGCCAGAAGGGTCAGTAACTGGGCCGTTTACCTTATGCGGAATGGGTGAAAATGGATGGGAAAGCTGAGGCGGACATCTTGCTAGCCGTTAGCCCGAGCGAATTGGCGGCCTTGGACGGTCTGGGATCGGCTAAAGCGATTTGGGAAAAATTGCAAGGGATGTACCAGTCAAGCGGGCCGGCGCGAAAAGCGTCGCTACTGAAAAAATTAGTGCTCACGCGCATGCAAGAGGGGGATGATGTGCGGAAGCACATCGCCGAGTTTTTCGAGGCAATTAAGAAACTTCGGGAAATTAGCCTCATTGTGATAGACGAACTCCTCGCTATTCTATTGCTGTACAGTTTGCCGGATTCTTTCTCGATGTTTCGAACAGCGATTGAGACGCGCGACGAATTACCGTCAACCGAAGTGCTCAAGGTGAAAATTCTCGAAGATTTCGAGGGAAGGAGAGCAACACAAGCGGATCAAGGCGCGTTATTTACAAAGAGAAATAGCACACACACACAGAGACAACACGAGAAATACGGCCAAAAGGACAAAAGTAAGATGGTGTGTTATCGGTGCGGGCGCTCTGGGCATTTCGCACGAGAATGTAAATCGAAGCCTATGGGAGAAACGAAAGGAAAACAAGGATCTCAACGGTCCGAAAGTCGAGGAAATGCGGGGAATGAAAGCCAAAATAAACCGGTGACAATGTATGTGTCTACCGACGAAATGATGTTCACAAGTGAAAAATATTCCGCGTGGTGCATCGACAGTGGGTGCACTGGGCACATGTGTAACGATAAAACCGTGATCAATCGACTCTCGAAAACTGACAATGAAGTGAATCTCGCGAATAATGAGAGTACGCGGGTAACCGGGATGGGACAAATGAGTGTATTAGTAGATACGGGTCGTGAGAAGCGCGAAATAAATCTAGAAAACGTATTGCACGTACCGGACTTGCGCATGAATTTGTTATCCGTATCGAAAATAACGGATCACGGATATGAAGTGCGATTTCGTAAACGCGACGCGATAGTGATTGATGAAGATGAAGAAATTCAAATGCGCGCGGAACGTGTGGGTGATTTGTACCACGTGTGCGTGTGCCAAGATAGCGCGAATAGTGCCGAGACAGTGAAGAGCAAACTCGACGAGTGGCACGAAAGGCTAGGGCATTTAAACGAGCGTGATTTAAAGGCAATGGTCAAAAACAATTCTGTACACGGTCTAAACATCGAAAACAATGAGAAATTGTCTAAATGTGAAATTTGCGCGAGTGAAAAGCTCACATGCAGACTGTTCGCGAAAAGTAGTGCGGGTCGAACACGAGAACTCTTGGAGATTGTGCACTCCGATGTGTGCGGTCCGACGAGACACTCGTCTTTTTCAGGAAAAAGATATTTCGTGATGTTTATCGACGACAAATCTCGATGGTGTATGGTGTATTTTGTGAAACAAAAGAGCGAAGTTCTAAGCGTATTCAAAGAATACAAAGCTGAAGTCGAAAACTTTACTGAAAAAAAAATAAAAGCGCTCCAATCCGATAATGGTCGAGAGTACGTAAACAACGAGTTTACCACGTTCCTTAAAGAGAACGGGATAAAACGGAGGCTGACCGCTCCACACACCCCTCAGCAAAATGGGGTTGCGGAGAGGAAAAATAGGACATTGGTGGAGATGGCGAGGTGCATGATGCGCCAAGCCGGAAGCACTCCCACGTTCTGGGCCGGGGCAATTAATACCGCGTGTTACATGCGAAACCGGTGTCCGACGTCAGCGCTAATGGGAGGAATACCGTTTACTGAGTGGAAGGGGAAGATCCCGACGGTCGGTTTTATGCGTACATTTGGATCTAAAGTGTTCGTGAAGGAAAAAGGCATGAGCAAGGGGAAGTTTGAATCATGCGCTGAAGAGGGGGTCCTCACAGGCTACGATGGAGAATCAAAAGCCTACCGAGTTTACATTCCGAGTAAAAGGAGGACGGTCGTGAGTCGTGACGTAAAATTTTTAAACAAATCAGGATTCAGCTACGAGTACAGTGAGATCATCAACAATGAAGAAGACGTCGACGATAGCGAGTTGATGTTTGACCTGCGGGAGCCGAATCCGGAGAATCGCGAAAAACCACGCAAAAACCCTCTACGAGCAACAAGGGGAACAAGAAGGACAGATAGTGAAAACCGGGAAACACGCGAAAATCAAAGCGAATTAGTCCCGCGAAGAGTCATAAAGGGAGGACTGACTGTATCATGGGAAAGACTCCTCGACCCCCCGAAGAGAGGAAGGGGACGCCCGAGAATCGCGCGAAGCGGCTCAGCAGGAAGACCACGAAAAATATACCAGGCGGCAGACGAAGAAGAACCAAGTTCCAGCGAGAGCAGCGGAGAGAGCTCGACAGAGCAAGACGACGATAATAACAACGAAATAAGAGACGAAAATATAACCAAGGAAAACAATTGTATATTCACTGCGAGTTTCCAAACGAATGAGCCAGGAACCTGGGACGAGGCAAAACAGACCAGTGAGGCAGACGCGTGGAAAGGTGCTATGGAAGACGAATATTTAGCACAGATTAAAAATTGCACCTGGGAGATTGCACCGAGACCTCGTGATGGCAAAAAAGTAATCGGAAGTAGATTCGTGTTCACCACGAAGAACATAGGCCAGGACGAGCGCAAAAAGGTGAGATTAGTCGCGAAAGGCTGCTCACAACGCCCAGGGGAAGATTTTCACGAAACTTATTCGCCCGTTGTGAGGTCAACATCGGTACGTGTATTGGCAGCGATCGCGGCGGAACTGGGACTCGAGATTCATCAAATAGACGTCGTGACAGCGTACCTAAACGGCGATATAGACGAAAAAAATATACATGAAAGTGCCGGAACAATTGCGTGAAGTGACACAAAAAATTATTAATGCCGAGAAAATTCGCTTAAACCAAAAAATTGCGCGCGAAAACAAAATAATCGAAACGGCTAAAAGCTGGTGCCGCGAGTGAGATAGGGAAAATAATCGTGTATGTGTGATAAAGGAAGCGTTATACGGGTTGCGCCAATCGGGGTTACAATAGCATAAAAAGTTTACCGATAAATTAAAGGGATTAGATTTCGAAGCGATACCACAAGATCCATGCGTATTTATGTCGCGTCGAAACGATCAAGTCATGTTAATCGCGATCTATGTGGACGACATGTTAATCGCGACTAAAGACGAAGCGTGGCTAAGTGAAGTCAAACAAGAATTGTCCAAAGCGTTCGAGATGCAAGATTTAGGCAAGGTAAGCCGATGTCTAGGCATAGAATTCACGCGTGACAAACAAGGGGGTGTTATACTTACTCAAAATGCGTATACTAAAAAATTACTAGAGCGTTTTGGTATGAGTGACTGCAAGGAGGCACCAACACCTCTTGAAATGAATGTGAAACTGTCAAAGCCAGAGATCGTGAAAGCTAATGTGATGCAACAATATCTTTACCAAAGTTTTATAGGCGGGCTTATGTTTTTGGCAGTATCTACAAGGCCAGATATCGCGTATGCGGTGAATTATCTGAGCCAGTTTAATTCGAATTATGATATCGAACATTGGAAAGCGAAAATAATGAATAATTCAGAAGTTTCCATAACATCGTTGCATTTTAAAACTTGTGGAGGTGAATAACGATGAATTTCGGAAGTGAAGTTAAATTTTCTCTAAACACATCAAAATTGGGGAACAAGATTTTGTTTAATAATTTCAAAATGTGCTCAAAGAATTTTGGTGCAAAAATAGATCAATTGACGCAACGCAAAAGATTCGTTTATCGGGAAAAGGTAAAAACTTCGGAAAGTAAAGAAAAGTGCTCGTTCGGAAGCGGTAGATTCAATAACCTAAGATTTTCGAACACGTACGCAATGAATGTTGTATGCGTCGATAAAAAATTTATCGAAATTTGAAAAAGGTTGTATTATATTATTCGATAATAACTAAACATTAAAAAATACTCTTATTTTGTAGTCACCGATTTGTGGCAGCGTAAATCAATAATGCACAGCTCCACTCATCCAAATTCCGTGTAATATAAAAAGTTCGCTGTGTCAGCAATAAATGGACCCTGACCATTCAGCGTGACTAGTGAAGAAAATGGGTGTCTGTGTGTGTGTGTGTGTGTGTGTGTATGTGTTACCATCGAGATAAGATTTGCTGAATTGTCAGTAGTAAATCCAACAACCATGAGTTATTCTTAATAATAATAATAATAATTATTATTATTATTATTATTATGATTATGAGAGCGGGCCAGCGCGCGCGTGTGTGTCGTTGCTGCATCAACTTCGAGGAATATGACATGGGCTTCCAGATGTAAGAAGTTCCGTATTTTTACTATCATTATTATTATTATCAGATTATTATCATTATCACCACAAAATTGATACTCGTGTGGCACCCCTTGTCCTCACCCTCCCCCGCCATCATCATCACCTCATCACTTTTTCCTCGAACACCTGGATGTGGTGGGGGGAAAGTGGAGTAGTGGGGGAAGCCGCATGGTGGGGGAAGGAGTGAGAATAGGAGTCGGCGCGCTATACGGGTACCAATACTACCATCCATCCATCCATCTATCCGTTCATCCATCCATCCATCCGTCCATCCATCCATCCATCCATCCAACCCTCTATTTATCCATCCACCCATCGATCCATCCATCCATCCATCCATCAATCCATCCATCCATCCATCCATCCATCCATCCATCCATTCATCCATCCATCCATCCATCCATCCATCCATCCATCCATCCATCCGTACATGCATCCATACATCGATCCATCCATCCATCCATCCATCCATCCATCCATTCATAAATCCATCCATTCATTCATCTGACCATTTATTCACCCACCTATCCATCTAGCTATCCATCCATCTATCCATTTATTAATCCATCCATCCATTCATCCATCCATCTATCTATCTATCCATCCGACCATCCATCTATCTATTCATCTATTCATCCATCCATTTATCCATCCATCCGTCTATCCATCTATCCATCCATCTATCCATCCATCAATCCATCCATCGATCCATCCATCCATCCATCCATCCATCCATCCATCAATCCATTGATCCATCCATTCATCCATCCATCCATCTATCCATCCATCAATTCATCCATCTATCCATCCATCCATCCATCCATCCAACTATTCATCAATCCATCCATCCATCCATTTATCCATCTATCCATCTATCCATCTATCCATCCATCCGTCCATCCATCCATCTATCCATCCATCCATCAATCCATCCATCCATCTATCTATCTATCTATCTATCCATTAATTCGTCCATTTAGCCATCCATCTATCCATCCATCTATTTATCCTTCCATTCATCCATCTATCCATTCATTCATCCATCTATCCATCCATGCATCCATCCATCCATCTATCGATTTATCCATCAATCTATTCATCCATCCATCTATTCTTCCATCCATCCATCCATCCATCCATCCATCCATTTATTTATCCCTCCATCCATCCATTTCTCCACCCATCCATCTATCCATCCGTCCATCCATCCATTTATTTATCAATCCATCCATCCATCCATCCATCCATCCATCTATTTATCCTTCCATTCATCCATCTATCCATTCATTCATCCATCTATCCATCCATGCATCCATCCATCCATCTATCGATTTATCCATCAATCTATTCATCCATCCATCTATTCTTCCATCCATCCATCCATCCATCCATCCATCCATTTATTTATCCCTCCATCCATCCATTTCTCCACCCATCCATCTATCCATCCGTCCATCCATCCATTTATTTATCAATCCATCCATCCATCCATCCATCCATCCATCTATCCATCCATCTATTCATCCATCTATCCATCCATCAATCCATCCATTTATTCATTTATCCATCCATTCATCCATCCATCCATCCATCTATCTGTCCATCCATCCATAAATTCGTCCATCTATCCATCCATCCATCTATCCAACTGTCCATCCATCTATTCATCTACCATCCATCCATCCATCCATCCATCCATCTATCCATCCATCCATTCATTCATCCATCCATCCATCCATTCATCCATCCATCCATCCATCCATCTATCCATACATCCATCCATCTATCCATCTATCCATCCATCTATTCATCCATCCATCCATCCATCTATCGATCCATCCATCCATCCATCCATCCATCTATCCATCAATCCATCCATCCATACATTCATTCATCCATCTATCTATCCATCTATCAATTCCTTCATCCATCCATCCAACCATCTATCCATCCATCCATCCATCCATCGATCCATCCTTCCATCCATCTATCCATCTAATCATCCATTTATCCATCCATCTATCTATCCCTCCATCCATCCATCAATTTATCCATCCATCTATCCATATATCCATATATCCATCCATTAATCCATCCATCCATCCATACATGCATCCATACATTCATCGATCCATCCATCCATCCATCTATCCATCCATCCATCCATCCATCCATCCATTCATTTATCCGACCATTTATCCATCCATCCATCCATCTATCTATTCATCCATCCGTCTATCCATTCATTCATCCATCCATCCATCCATCCATCCATCTATCCATCTATCTATCTATCCATTGATCCGTCCATTTAGCCATCCATCCATCCATCCATCTATTCATCCATCTATCCATCTATCTATCAATCCATCAATCCATATATCCATCCATCTATCCATCTATCCATCTATTCATCCATCTATCCATTCATTTATCCATCTATCCATCTATCCGTCCATCTATCCATCCATCCATCCAACCATCCGTCTATCCATCGATCCATCCATCCATGCATCCATCCATCTATCTATCGATTTATCCATCAATCTATTCATCCATCCATCCATCAATCCATCCATCCATCCATCCATCCATCCATTTATTTATCCCTCCATCGACCCATTTATCCATCCATCGATCCATCCATCTATCTATCCATCCATTTATCCATTTAGCCATCAACCTATCTGTTTATCCATTTATCCACCGATCCATCCATCCATCCATCTATCCATCCATCCATCCATCCATCCATCCATCCATCAATCCATCCATCCATTTATTTACCTATCCATTCATCTATCCATCCATCCATCCATCTATCCATCCATCCATTAATTCGTCCATTTATCCATCCATCCATCTATCCATCTGTTCATCCATCTATTCATCTATCCATTCATCCATCCATCCATCCATCCATCCATCCATCCATCCATTTATCCATCCATCCATCCATCCATTCATCTATCCATCCATCCATCCATCTATCTAACTATCCATCCATTCATCCATCTATCCATTCCTCCATCCATCCATCCATCTATCCATCCATCCATCCATCCATCCCTCTATCCATCCATCCATCCGTCCATCCATCCATCCATCTATCCATACATCCATCCATCCATCTATCCATACATCCATTCATCTATCCATCTATCCATCCATCTATTCATCCATCCATCCATCCATCTATCGATCCATCCATCCATCCATCCATCTATTCATCTATCCATCCATCCATACATCCATTCATCCATTTATCTATCCATCTATCAATTCATCCATCCATCCATCCATCTATCTATTCATCCATCTATCTATCGATCCATCCATCTATCTATTTATCCATTCATCCATCTATTTATCCTTCCATCTATCAATCTATCCATCCGTCCATCCATCCATCCTTTGATTCATTTATCCATCCACCTATCCATTCATTCATCCATCCATTCATCCATCCATCCATCTATTCATCCATACATGCATCCATACATTCATCCATCCATCCATCCATCCATCTATCCATCCATCCATCCATCCATTCATCCATCCGACCATTTATTCATCCATCCATCCATCTATCTATCCATCCATCCGTCTATCTATTCATTTATCCATCCATCCATCCATCCATCCATCCATCCATCTATCTATCTATCTATCTATCCATTAATTCGTCCATTTAGCCATCCTTCCATCCATCCATCTATACATCCATCTATCCATCTATCTATCAATCCATCAATCCATATATATTCATCCATCCATCCATCCATCTATTTATCCTTCCATTCATCCATCTATCCATTCATTCATCCATCTATCCATCCATCCGTCCATCTATCCATCCATCCATCTAACCATCTGTCTATTCATCCATCCATCCATCTATGCATCCATCCATCCATCTATCAGTTCATCCATCAATCTATTCATCCATCCATCCATTCATCCATCTATCCATGCATCCATCCATCCATTTATTTATCCCTCCATCCATCCATTTATCCTTCCATCGATCCATTTATCTATCTATCTATCCATTTATCCATTTATCCATCAACCTATCTGTTTATCCATTTATCCACCCATCCATCTATCCATCCATCCATCCATCCATTTATTTATCAATCCATCGATCCATCCATCCATCCATCTATCCATCCATCCATCGATCAATCCATCCATCCATCCATCCATCCAATAAACCATCCATTCATTCATTTATCCATCCATTCATCCATCCATTTATCCATCCATCCATCGATTCGTCCATTTATCCATCCATCCATCTATCCGACTGTCCATCCATCCATCCATCTATCCAACCATCTTTCCATTCATCCATCCATCCATCCATTTATCCATCCATCCATTAATTCGTCCATTTATCCATCTATCCATCTATCCATCTGTCCATCCATCTATTCATCTATCCATCCATCCATCCATCCATCCATCCATTTATCCATCCATCCATCCATCTATTCATCTATCCATCCATCCATCCATCTATCTATCTATCTATCCATACATCCATTTATCCATCTATCCATTCCTCCATCCATCCATCCATCTATCCATCCATCCATCCATCCATCCATCCATCCATCCATCCATCTATCCATCCATCCATCCATCCATCCATCCATCCATCTATCCATACATCTATCCATCCATCTATCCATACATCCATCCATCTATCCATCTATCCATCCATCTATTCATCCATCCATCCATCCATCTATCGACCCATCCATCTATCTATCCATCTATCCATCAATCCATCCATCCATACATTCATTCATCCATCTATCTATCCATCTATCAATTCATCCATCCATCCATCCATCCATCTATCCATCCATCCATCCATCTATCGATCCATCCATCCATCTATTTAGCCATTCATCTATCTATTTATCCTTCCATCAATCAATCTATCCATCCGTCCATCCATCCATCCTTTGATTCATTTATCCATCCACCCATTCATTCTTTCATCCATCCATTCATCCATCCATCCATCCATCCATCCATTCATCTATTTATCCATCCCTCAATCCATCCATCTATCCATTCATTCATCAATCCATCCATCCATCCATCTATCCATCCATTCATCTATCCATCCATCCATCCATCCATCCATCCATCCATCCATCCATCCATCCATCTATCCATCAATCTATCCATTAATCTATCCATCCATCCATCCATCCATCCATCCATCCATCCATCCATCCATCCATCCATCTATCCCTCATAACGCTTTTTGCGTTATGGACAATTCAGAAAAAAATGCGGAGGGACGATTTGGGATCATTCCCAAATTGTCCATATGTGCACGCTTTCGGGTTACAATCTCCCCTGCCAGAGTCGAGCCGCCATCTAGCGGCTCGCACTCGAACTCAAACCCAAACTCAACTTAAGCGCAACGGTTACAACAGACTGCGATCGTCTGAGGGGTGGTATGAGGTATGGGAAGGGGTACTAGAGGCATCGGCCTGAGGAAGGAGTGGGGAGCTTGGCTAGCAGAAAGGTGGGAGATGGATCTCAGGGATTTGAATTCTTTCTACACGGCAACCACGGAATTAATCTTCCGTGGCTATTCAGAGGCCGTGCCTCATTTTCGAGTGCTACTCACAACGCTTTTCGCGTTATGGACGATTTAGAAAAAAATGCGGAAAGACGGAACTGGGATTTAAACCCGGGACCTCTCGATTGCCGGTCGAGTGCTCTTCCAACTGAGCTATCCAACTTGCTACCGACATCATTTCCAAATTGTCCATATGTACACGATTTCCATCCATCCATCCATTTATCCATCCATCCATCCATCCATCCATCCATCTATCCATCCATCTATCCATCCATCTATCCATCCATCCATCCATCCATCAATCCATCCATCCATCCATCCATCCATTTATTTATCCCTCCATCGATCCATTGATCCATCCATCGATCCATCCATCTATCTATCCATCCACTTATCCATTTATCCATCGACCTATCTGTTTATCCATTCATCCACCGATCCATCCATCCATCCATCCATCCATTCATCCATTAATTCGTCCATTTATCCATCCATCCATCTATCCATCTGTCCATCCATCTATTCATCTATCCATTCATCCATATATCCATCCATCCATCCATCCATCCATTTATCCATCCATCCATCCATCCATCCATCTATCCATCCATCCATCCATCCATCTATCTATCTATCCATCCATCCATTCATCCATCTATCCATTTCTCCATCCATCCATCCATCTATCCATCAATCCATCCATCCATCCATCTATCCATCCATCCATCCGTCCATCCATCCATCCATCTATCCATACATCCATCCATCCATCTGTCCATACATCCATCCATCTATCCATCTATCCATCCATCTATTCATCCATCCATCCATCCATCTATCGATCCA
>OX333077.1:27763857-27891357 GCA_946863875.1 Alloplasta piceator | reverse complement strand
TAAAATCTACCTGACTTTCTATCCAAACTCGCCTCACGAGTCCTATATTTCAATTGTTCCCTCGCCTCCCGATATTAAGACCCTTTTTGCATTTTGTTTTAATCATCAACGTCTCGCTTCACGAGCGTTGCTAGGAAAGACCATAATTACTCTTTGAGTCCCGATGATGAGAGGTCCGACTTCCCAAGCGTGCCGTAACACGCTGCATGAAAGATTATTCCAAATCTGAGAGACCTTAAAAATTAATTTAATTTTAATCAAAATCCTCTCTGGCGTGGATATCCAAAAACAGGATTTTGTACCACACTAACACTCACACATACCAAGCGGACTGTCATTTGTTCTCAGGGCGTCGAGGACCCAAACAAAAGACTCCGTCTTTCTCGAGGCCACGGCCAAGAGAGAGACAATAAATACTCGAACTTCGATTTCCGAAATAAAATTAACTTTATTTCGATATTCCGAGGAGCCGAGATATCGAAAACGTTTCAATATCTATTTATTTATTTATTTGAATAATTTTTTTTTAATTTATCAATTTATTTAATTAATTTTCAATCCCAACATTGGGATACAATTTCTAATCCCGACATTGGGATTAAAAAATATTTTTTTATTTTTAATCCCGACATTGGGATTGAAGAATATTTTTTTATTTTTTATCCCATCATTGGAATTAAAAAATGATTTTTCAATTTTCAATCTCAATATTGGGATTAAATTTATAATCCTGACATTGAGATTAAGAAATAATTTTTTATTCTTAATCCCAACATTGGGATTAAAAAATATTTTTTCACCTTTAATCTCAACATTGGGATTAAAAAATAATTTTTCTTTGTAACTCCAACATTGCGATTAAAAAATAATTCCTTATTTTTAATCCCAACATTGGGGTCAAAACATAATCTTTTATTTCTTAATCCCGCCATTGGGATTTAAAAATAATTGTTTGATTTCCAATCCCACGATTGGAATCAAGAAATAATTCTTCATTTTTTAATCTCGACATTTGGATTGAAAAATAATTTTTTGATTTTTAATCCCGACATTGCGGAGTAAAAAATAATTATTTAATTTTTAATCCGGACATTGGGATTGAAAAATAATTTTTCATTCATTAATCGCGACATTGCGGATTAGAACATAATTTTTTATTTTTTAATCCCGACATTGTGGATTAAAAAATAATTTTTTATCATTTAATCCCAAGATTAAGGTTGAAAAATAATTTTTCCATTCTCAATTCATTTTTTTCGAATAAAAAATTCGCAACCCTGGCTCCGACAACTTTTTTATTGGCAGAAATTCTTCTATTTTTGCCACCTTGTTGAAATCCATCTCATTTGATGTAGATATTCTCCCACGACGATGTGATAATTTTTAAATCAGATCTTGTTCGAATGACTTTTCACTCGATCGATTCTTTTATCAGTGACTCTAGGCGCGTCTTGAGTTCACGACGTTAAGATGAAATTTTAACGCTGACTGTGATGAAGCTCGATTCACCATGCACATTTCCTCCACTCTCAAATTATCCCCCCTCACCTGCCTATGTAACTGGCGACGAAAAATCAACGCTTCCCTTTGTCCTCGATACTCTCCTTACTTTCCGCTTTCTTCACCGTTTCCGCCTCCTTCTCCTCCTCCTTCTCATTCTTTTTCGCCTCTCAACAACATTGAATGCATTCTCGTCCGGGGGGGCGGGGGGGGGCATCTGAGCAATCTTCCGTCGGCGCAACCAAATACCTATGTTTTTCGCACCGTAGATATGATGCGGATTCATGCGGAGTTGATATGGTGCGGATACAAAACTGAAATTGTCTCTTTTGGCATATATTTTAAGTCACTATGTGTCAATTTTCACACTCCTTTTCGATGGTACACTGCTTTGACGCCCTCTTCAGTTTCATCTTTTTACCTCTTTCGCTTCCTGCCACTATTGAGCGCATTTTTGTCGTAAGGGCGCCTTAATTTCTTCTGAATCAAACATATTCCAATATTATTTGCACGGTAGATCTGACATTCGCGGATCGCGGATACAATAGTCAAATCATCCCTTTTGGCACATATTTTAAGTCACTATGTGTCAATTCCTACACGTCTTCTGGAGGATAATACACTCGTCCACTCGAATTCATTTAAACAATAAGCGACACACACTGACGGCAGAGGATCGACTGAAATTTCTTCTCAATAAGAATGAGAATCAGCCAATACGGTTCTCGATTGAATTCACGTCTCAGCGTGATTGTCTATGACTCTAATTGGTTACCTTTAAATATCATAAGGTATGTCGACAAAAATTCCAAGAACTCCCCCCACCCCCGACAACGGACGACGAAAAATTAACGCTTTTTCTTGTCCTCGATACTCTCTTCAGTTTTTCGCTTCCTTGCCTTTTTACTCTTTTTCCTTTTTCACCTCCCAACAACATTTAACCCTTTGAGGGGCACTGGGACAAACGCTGCCCCCCCCTATTTTGTCTCAGTTTTTTTCACTGTTTTGATATATTTTTGCACTTTTAGTATGGACAAAAGCATTTTTTAGACTCTTAAGGATATACGTTATAAGATTTTTATGATAAAGTGCGGAAATTGTTTATTTACCATTAGTTATAAACAACTAAAGTACAAGAAAACACGGATTTTTCAGGATAAATTCGTTTGTGGCTAAACAAAACGTCCTAGAGCTTCAAAAAAATTTTCACATGTATTCTGTATCTTATACCATATAACATACATCATTTTCAGAATTTTTTGCAAGTTGGTTTTTGGTTTTTTTTCGAAAATTAAAAAAATACAGAAAAAAGACTATTCGTGCGGGAAAAATGGTTAGTTTGAATGCAGTTCTTGTTGAATCAACCTGAAATTTGGTATACAATGGTTTTCAGGGTCCCTGATCACGAATCCGGCATCATAAATTCAAAATTCAAGATTGCGTATCCAATTTGGCGGCGTGTATTTTTGAAATATTTACAACCTGGATATTTCTTGATAAAATTACGCATACAGGGGTTTGCGAGGTACCTGCTCACAAATCTGTCATCATAATTTCAAAATTAAATATGGCAAATTCAATATGGGGGATCTTATTTTCAAAATATTCACAAACTGGATATGTCTTGCTGAAATTACGTATATCAAGGTTTGGCGATCCCTTCAAGTCCTCTAAATTCAAGATAGCAAATCCAATATGGCGGCCATTTATTTATGTTAGATTGCAATTATTTATTCAATTATAGATTTGTTACTAGCTTTTGTCCCGTGACTTCGTCCGCGTGAACTACGGGTTTGATTTTAGTTTTCGGGATTTCACATACGCTGGGCTCACGATAAAAATTGATTGTGGAACCTAGACGTGAGATATAAATAAAGTGCTCAATTTCCAGACTATAATGAATATAAATTCAAAATTTGAATGTAGTGATTGTGTGTAGAATAACACCTACACCCACCTATGAAACAACTCGCCCCTACCCCCATCCCTACAACCACCTACATCTACCAGAGCTAAGCAACACACCCATGTAACAACTGATACCCATCCTCACCCCCACAACCACTCACGGTGCCCACTTATCATCTACACCCACTCATGTAACAACAGTATCTAAACCCACCCCCACAACAATTCGCACTCACCACCACTCACACCTACTCGCGATAAGCAACAGTGGTAATGGTGACGGTTGCGATGGTAGCCGTTTCCATGGTAACCGGCGTCAAGGTAACTTTTTCTCTGGTAACCGTTGCTATCGTAACCGTTGCTATGGTAACCGTTGCTATGGTAACCGTTGCTATGGTAACTGTTGCTATGGTAACAGTTGCCGTGGTAACATTTGCTATCGTTACCTTTGCTATGGCAACCTTTGCTATGGTAACCGGTGCTATGGTAGCAGTTGCTATCGTAACCTTTGCTATGGTAACTTTTGCTATGGTAACCGTTGCTATGGTAACCGTTGCTATGGTAACCGTCGCTATGCTTTCCACGTCCATGTCATTAGTTTTGGGTCACGCTAAGAGGGAGGAATAATAGCAGTAGTAGACCTCTTCTGGTTCATGTAATTGTGGAGCTAAAATTGTAATTGGCGGACTCAAATACTTCTGTGTACTCATTTCTTTGTAAATTGAACAAAAAACGCAAGGTTGGCCCATTTCAGTGGCCATATTGGATCCGCCATTCTGAATTCCGTGATTTCGATTTTGAAATCGTAATCAGCGACCCCAAGACCCCTGAGTACTTATTTGTTTATAAATTCAACAAAGAATAGTAAAGTTAGGCGATGACAGTAACCATATTGGTTCCGCTATTAGAATTTCGTAATTTCGATTTCAGAATCGTAATCAGCGACCCCGAAAATCCCCGTATAATAATTTTTTTGTAAATTGAACAAAAAAACGCAAGGTTAGCCCATTACAGTGGCCATATTGAATCCGCCATTTTGAATTTCGTGATTTTGATTTCAAAACCGTAATCAGCGACCCCAAAAACCCCTGAGTACTTATTTGTTTGAAAATTTAACAAAAAACAGTCAAGTTAGGCGATGACAGTAGCCATATTGGATCCGTCATTTTGATTTTCGTAAATTTGAGTTTAGAATCGTAATCAGTGACCCCGAAAACATAAAGATCACCGTTAAACGTTTAAATTCGTTGAGTAGAAAAATGTGCCCCTAAAAGGGTTAACGCAATCTCGTCGTGGGGGCGTGGGACCATCTATGCGAGTTTCCAACATTTCAAGCGTATTGCAATGTTTTACGGACGGTAAACATGAGATTATTTCTCTATCCTTGCGCAGATGCTGCGGTAAACGATCCCACAGCTAGTGAATATTTCGCGAATAAAACCTTAAGGGGCTATACCAGTGTGACACTTTCAAAAAATCGTTTTTTTTTTGGCTCGATCCTTAGTTTATTTGGGTTATGAATACAACCCAAATAAACCCAAATAACTCAAATATAATTTTATCTAGCAAAAATTGAAAGTTGAAACTTTGAACGCGTTTTTCTCGAAACGACATTTTTTTAAATTGCTGACATCATAACTCATCGAGAAATTCACCGATCGACTTTAAATTGAAACTGAGTATTCTTGAATATATTTACTATACAAGGATTTACGATCTTCTTGATTGGTTGAAAATTGTTAATTTGGCATTCAAAAACGACCATTTTTCTAACCCCAAAAACGACACTTTTTTCAAAACTACGCTGTTTTGTTGATTTTTAACATTTTTCAAAAATCCTAAGTCATTTTATAGGAAATTCCTTCAACTTCAATAATCTTTTTGAATTTTTTTGTTTCAGCTACTCATTCTGCCGGAATCATGTCAGCAGTTGGGGAACTTTTATTCTTGGCACCTCCGAAGACAGCACATAACTCCGTTATTTTTCAATATTTTTGTAAGAATTAAATCTCTAAATATAGCTGAAAATATACCTTATTATGTCCAAAAAACTTCAAAACATTCTACCGAGTACTTTCTTTTAAAAAATTCCCGAAAATCGCCTAATTTTTCATGGGTTACACTGGTATAGCCCCTTAAAATGATCTCTTTTGACATATATGTTGGGTCACTTTGTGTCAATTCCCACGCTGCTTTTGCAAGGTATTACACTCGCATACTCGTGTCCATTTTATCGGTAAGCGGATCAACCATTTTAACGGGCGGAGAATCGACTTAAATTTTAAAATTGTGAAGCAATAGGCGTCTATGGATATGCAGCTATCGTTTGATAATAAACCGCATGCGTCGGAACGAAAAAAGTCTGATTATGTTTAGATACAGTCGTATACATCATAAATTTAATACTCGACACTCTGCGCTTGTCAAGAGGGCGAGAGCGAGAGAGAACGAGAGAGAGAGTTAGAGAAAGAGACAGAGAGAGAGAGAGAGAGAGAGAGAGAGAGAGAGAGGGAGAGAGAGAGGACGCATCCGAGAAAGAGACTGAGGCTCAACGCCGTCGACGTCGCCGTCACCTAGCGCTTTCTTTTAAAACTACCGAGATTGCCCCGCTCCACCCCCACACGCACACGCATACGCACGTGCACGCATATACACGCAAGGCATGCGGACGCAAAAATTGAAAGATCCCCCCTACCTGCCGCCCACCACCCACAAGCCACCCTCCACCCGCAAGCCGCCAACCACCTGCAAGCCACCCAGGACTCAAAACGCCATTTGTGTCCCGGCTAAGTGGTTCGAGTCTCGGCTAAAAAAGGTCGGTAAATTACGGGGTAGGGATCTTGAGCTGAGTCCACCTCAAATTCCACACTTCAACTAATCTAAAATAGAATACGCCGTACTCATCCCCGATGGGAATTCGTTGCGAAGAAAATGAGACTAGTTAGACCCTTATCCGTTGATCGGTCTTTTCTGAATCACGTAGACTTTTCGAAGAACCAGGTTTCGGGAATGGCCTCGCAAGGTTGTTGGTACGGCAACATTTTTTCTTTGGTTCTTCCGCAGCTGTTGAATTTTTCCTGCAGAACGAAAATTATGTCACATTTTTTTTTACGTGAAAAAAAATTTTTTCTTCACAACTTCTGATTTTTATAAATGATTTAAATAATTCGAAATACATGAAAAATTGACGAAATAAAAAACTGTTACAATTACCATTTAATTAGCACAATTGTAGCTTAACGATAGTTTCTAAATTATCGCAAGGAAACGAAATGTCACTTTCGTTGCTATTTACGCATGACAAATAATAAAAAAAAATCGTTAAGCGGATGAAGTGATGAATGAATAAATTTTCAGAATACACATTAATTTTCGCTCGTGTATACTTTTCGAAAATATTTACCAACAAACATCACAGAAAAATAATAGATGATGACGCCAAACAAAAAGTACCAAAGAAACCTGTCAAATTTTTTAGACAAACGGTATGATAGTGAGGTTAGCTACAACCAGCATCACGGGCTTTAGCCCGTCTTACACCATACTAATGGAGACCAATGCTGACGGGCTGAAGCTCGTCTAATACGATGCCAAAAAATGAGGCTGCCATTTCGAAGTTACCAGTAACTTACTGGTCACTTTCTAGTAATAGAAAATAGTAATTTTTTATGAATAAGAATACGATTTAGATTTTTTTAAACAAGAGCTTTGGAACAATATAGGAAGAAAAAATTGATCGACTTCAGGTGAAAGTCATTAAAGAACGTAAAAATTATATTTAAAATAATCGATTCCTTTAGGATTTTAACTGACTCGGCCCCCTTAGTGGTAAAAGATTCAAATGTTGAAATTCCGATATTTTCGAAAAGAATAAGTAATTGATCTTCATCATATTTCGAAATTATCAAGCCAAGTAATAGATTCAGTATATTTGGATTATAGAGTCGCCTTATGTTGAATTACACACAAATCGCTAGAAGTGAAATGGATTCATGAAATACCTTTTTTCCAATAAAATTTGTCGCGTTTTCACAGACTGTAGTTCGAAGATAATTCGAATATTATGCGAAAATCGATTAGCCATTGGGTCATCGTAGAACTATTCCATGAAGTTGTCCCGAGAAAGCATGTAATCGATCGAGTTAGCCCAAACTTTATGACGGATTGGAAAAATATAAAGCATTTTTCAAATTTATTGACACGGACAATGATAAACAAAATTATAGAAATTTCAAATTTCTCAATGACCTTTTTCAACTTCGTTATGCATTTATAATTGGGTTTCTCATAATGCCAAAATTAGAGAACTCACTCGCCTATCGTGAGACTTTTCTCACTCATGCGTAAGAATGCGTAAGTAATGTGCAAATTTTAATCATGGATGATTCCTTTACTGTTTTTCCAAACTCATAAAATACTGGTAATTATTTGAATAAAAATATGTGAATGTTTTCCAAAAATCGGAATTATTTCTTGACACAATATATGAGTTTACGCATGTTTGAAAAATTATTTTTTCGATTCCGTAATTTACTTTCTCATACTATAAATATCGTTTACCCTCGACTCATTTACTGAATAAAACACTCTAAGGAATAATTCAAAAAAACTCATTTTTTAACGATTAGAGGTTCTTTGCGACAAGTTGATGTTTTGTATTTTTTATTTTTTACCCTGATTTTCTGAATTTGCATTGGATCGACGATGTTTCAAAACGGAAGCTACAAACGCTTGAAATAAGTGCATATCTATTGTCAATTTTGTATACCATTTTTGGTAACGGTGAACAAATTATTTTTGAAAAATGATTGTAATTCACGGTATTTTCATAGCTTACTAAATGTATCATAACGTGTTGAAAAAATTACGTATGCTATCTGTGATTTACGTGATCGAAATCCAAAGTACAAAAAAATCGGTGGTTCAACGTCATACGCGTTTGCAAGAGAAACATTTTGAAATGCTAACACGTATGTACGCAATGAACATTTATATATATACGGATGATATCACCAATTTCTAAATTAAGTTGTGCCTAGGGATTTGAATTTGTAATGATGAATAATTCGCTCAAGAAGTACGTACCAACGAGAGCTTTCGTGATTTTTTAAAAATTATTCCGTCAAACGTTCTGAAAGTCAAGCGGTTGAAAAATTTCAAGATTGGCGGTAGTTAACTTTTTATGTTGAGAATATCTTCCATCCAATAATATTCTTAAGGTATCTTGTTCAGAAAAGTGGGTAATTATCGGAACTCCCACGAGAGACCCTCAGCGCACGTTAAGCTCTCTCTGGACTCAGCAGGGCTCATGGCTTTCGCACCTCTATCCCCTCCCACTTTGATTCGCCTCTACGATCTTCTCGATACGGTTTGATTAAACGACATATTCTCTCCTTCTTCGTCGCGGCACTTGTGTGACGAGAAAGAAGGTTAGCCGAATTGCGCCCGGCTATTCTTCGATCTGGCCGTCTCCTCGTGCTCCACTTCATCTGAAATATTCAACTATAAATTTGAGGCCATTCTCCGCGACAAACATTGCAACTTCCGTTCTTTGAGCCCTTCGAGTTACATCGATTCAACGATCATTATTCTTTATTCGCGGTCTTCTTGTGCAAGAAAGAGATTCAACGGTTTATGACTGGTTGATTGTCGATCGAGCAGGTTCGCTTCGGGGTTAGCTTCAGCAAAACTTCGATTTCTTATCTCCTTCGATATGGCATGGTCATCGCATATGCAATATTTACGGAGATATCGCGTACCTATCTTTAACTTTATATTATATCTTTTCATTTAACCTACGTATATTAAATAAACAGAATCATATTTGTGTACACGAGTGAGATTTTCCAGCCGAGCTTCATTCAGATTTTCTTCTCATCTCTTCCCTGCCTCAATTTTTCCCACCAATTTCTCACCCAGAAGCAATTCTGGAATTCTCGAAACATAGATAAAATAGTATTTTTCATGTAAAAAAATGTCAGCTTTCAGATGAAAATGCTTTTGATTTTCTCTGGTCTTGGGGAAACTCGAAAAAACGAGATCAAAATAGAAAAATTATATTTCTCAAGGACATAACTTTTTTTTGAATGTAATCAATATTTTTGTTGAAAAATTCAGACTTTGTACTAAAAAAAAGAAACAAAGAAATCTAGTTCAAAGTTATGTTGTAGATTATTGGCCTGTTTCGTGCTGCTACCACAGACATCCCATCGACTATTGATTCAAATTATAAGATCGTGAGGAAACGAATCAATTCGTACATTGCCACCGTGTATTTTTTTTGAGTTCTATTGATTCTGTTCAGAAGAGCGTGTAGTTGCCAGAGCTTCCGCGAGGGACCCTCAGTGAACGGTCGAGCTCTCGCTGGACTCTGCATTACCCGTGGCTCTCGCGACTCTACCTCCTCCAAACGGCGGCTCTCTCGCGGCGATCGATCACCGCCTCGTCTCTTCGTTCTGGCAATCCCTTCGATTCACATCGATCATCGGCCATTTTTCATTTTCTCGGGTTCATTCGTTCCTTTTCACAAGCTCTTGGACAATTTACGACCGGCCAAGAGCGAAAACGATTTGGCTTCACGCGATTGCTTTACGGGAAGTATTTACTTCGACTCTTTTCGATCGCGCATAGTCATCGCCGCAGCGAGACTCTTGAACATTTTTGGAACTTTACTTATATTATTATTTGAACTTAATCCTTTGTGAATAAACAACGATTATTGTGTGCACGCGAGTGAGTTTTTTTCGTCGCCCGCAACGAACTTCCGGCCACTTCAATCCCTTCGCTCTCTCACCTTTTTCGCCCAATTTCCCACCCAGAGAAATTCAGGCAATTTTCAAATCATGGTCCTTCGAGCCTGATCGGAAAATTGGCGAAAATTGTGAAAGTTAAACGGTGACTTTCGGGAAACGCCGAATTCGTTGCCGGCGAGCCACACGTGGTCAGGGCACGCGCACCGGAAACGTCGAGAGAGTGCCTCTTCTCGTGCGCGCGCATTCTCTCTCGTCGCTTCGCCCGCACGAGCCTCGTGGCAGTCTCTCTCTCTCCCTTTCGTGAGATCGGACTCGACTTGTCCGTTACTTTCGGTGTTTCGTCGGTGCTTCGTGTGCGCGCGTATCACGTGACTTCCGTGCGCGCAGTGGGTTCGTGTCGAGCCGATCTACGTGTCTCACGATCATTCGAGTTCGTCGAGACGATATACACGTGTTTTGTGCTTCGTTTTGGGACTTTTTCTACTCTACGTGCATCATGGACATTCTCTTCACGAGTGTGTGTGCGTAGTTCGTGATTTTTCGCATTTGTCGCACAAATCGCGAGTTTTCGGGCCCTTTGTTCGACGCTTCTCACGGACATTCTCGATCTTCGAGAGTGAGTGAGCATCACGTGACTCTTCGTGCACCACGGCATAGTCTTCGCGTCGACTCACGCAGTCTTCAGCTATTCTCGGCAAATTTACTTGTTTTTCCGAATTCTTCGCTAATTATCGCGTGACAAATTTCATGAATCGAGTTTGTTCGCGATTCAATCGTTTTTTGGCTCGTCGTGCGCGTGACACGAACATTCTCGTGACCGAGTGTGTGCGCGTACTTTGTTTTCTTTGACTTTTTGGTTTTCTCGAGTGCGTCACACACACACATTCTCGTCGCCGAGTGTGTTCGCGTACTTCGTTTTTTTCGGTTTTTTGGTTTTTTTCATGCGCGTTACACAAACATTCTCGTCGCCGAGTGTGTGCGCGTACATCGTTTTCGTGTCGGTTTTTTTTTGTTTTTTCGTGCGCGTTACACAAACATCCTCGTTGCCGAGTGTGTACGCGTACTTCGTTTTCGTTTCGGTTTTTTTGGTGTTTTCGTGCGCGTTACACAAACATTCTCGTCGCCGAGTGTGTGCGCGTACTTCGTTTTCTTTGGTTTTTTGGTTTTTTCGTGCGCGTTACACAAACATTCTCGTCAGGGAGTGTGTGCGCGTACTTCGTTTTCTTCGGTTTTTTGATTTTTTCGTGCGCGTTACAGAAACATTCTCGTCGCCGAGTGTGTGCGCGTACTCCGCTTTCTTCGGCTTTTTGGGTTTTGGCTTTTTTTCGAGCGCGTTACACAAACATTCTCCCAACATCGAGTGTGTACGCGTTTTTCGTGGTTACTAATCTTGTAAGCATACGCTTTCTACAGACAGTCTCGATCTTCGAGCGTGCTTGCGTATCGCGACTTCATCGTCGTGTCCATCATGACGACTAACGTCGCGAAGATGGAACGTCGAATTGCGGGGCTCTTCAGCACCTTCAAGTGCATCGATGGCATCGCTGAGAAGACTGCCTCCGCCACTCCTCAGACGATGTCCAAAACCCTGGCGTTGACTCGGCTGGACCTTCTTGAGACCAATTGGACGCACTTTCAGCATGAGCACGCCAGTTTACTAGAGATGAACTGCGAGAATCTCGCAGAACACGACTACTTCATCGATGGGGCCGAGGTTCAATGCCAAAGCGCATACGAAAGCGCGAAGGTGAGTCTCCTCGTCATCAAGGAGCACTTCGAGCGGACCGAGCCCACTGGAGCCAACCTCGCCGATCTGCTACGACGGACGCTTCCGGACATCAAACTTCCGGTCTTCGACGGAGACTTCAGGGCTTGGCGCTCCTTCCATGACCTCTTCGTCTCAATAGTTGGCAACAATTCGGACATCACTTTAGTTGAGAAGATGCACTATTTGCGCACTTCTCTCAAGGGCGAGGCAGCGCAGCTGATCGCCAATCTTCCGGTCTCTTCTGAGTCGTTTGCTTCAGCCTGGGACACCCTTCAGGAGAGGTATAAAAACAAGCAAATCCTAATCAATTCACAGCTTGACAGACTTTTCGGCATCCCTTGAGTAACTTCACGGTCAGTCAAGGTGCTCAACAACCTCATTAACACCACGGCTGAGGTTACGAACGCTCTTCGGGCGCTCGACGCTCCGGTAGATCACTGGGATCTGGTGCTGGTTTACTTCCTTGCGTCACGTCTTGACCAACACCTTCGAGAGCAGTGGGAGGTATAATTGGGCGCTCCAACCGACGTTTGCACAGTTTCGGTCGTTCCTTATCGCTCGTGTAAGAGCTCTTGAGAGTTTGGAGGCGCGGACGGCCGATGCGACACCACAGTCGGCTGCTTCATCCCAAGGTTCTCGCGCCTCGGGAGCTAAAACGTCTCGCCAAGCAACCTGCGCGAGGGCTTATACTTCACGGGCTGAGGACTCCTCTGAAAGTTCAGAGAAGCAAGAGAAGCCCTTAGATCTGGACAAGAAGTCCGCGGCAGCGGTTCTTCCGAAGGGCCCTCTTCATCTGGCTGGATCGGCCACCCAGCAGTGTCACTGCTGCCTCAAGGGACACTTCATCTCCTCATGTTCGCTCTTTTGGCAGAAGAGCGCCAAGGAGCGGCCCGAAGTAGCAGAGCAACGGCGGCTTTGCTACAACTGCCTCGGGCCGCATTCTGCTGTCAATTGCCGAGTTGACAAGCGGTGCTTCGAGTGTGGAGAACAGCACCACGCTTTAATCCGCATCGGAGCCAAAAGGAATTCGGGGGCTTTATACCGTCAGGCAGCCGCCTCGACGCCAACGGCAACATCTTCACCAACCGAGCCTCAGGCTTGACTCCGTAAAGGTCACCAATGCGACGGAACTTCGAGTCCCTTCAACGCAGCCTCGATCGGTCTTACTTCTCTCGGCAATTCTTCTACTTCATCGGCACCACTTCGAAGCGCTTCTTCATTTTCAACTACGACGTCAGTGCATTCGGCGTCACTGCATCGAGCTCTTCGACCTTCAGTCGTCTTGGCAACGAGTCAAGCCACAGCCTCTTCACCGTCGGGCTCTTCACAACGGATTCGTCTTCTTATTGACCCTGGCGCTGAGCTATCTTTCGTATCGGAGCGAATTGTGCAGCTTCTTCGCCTCAAGCGCGTGTCAGCCTCGCTGAATATTCTCGGCATTGACAATCAATCAGCAGGTCGCACGCGAGGAGCTGTCACCTTCAGGCTTTCTTCAATACGCGATTCAGCTCTTTTCGTCAACGTTACAGCCTTTGTGCTAAAAGTCTTGACAGCGTCACTTCCGTTATTCGCGTTTAACGGGAAATGGGTGCGCCTTCAAAATCTCAAACTTGCTGATCCTGAATTTCAGACGCCAGGGCTGATTGACATCATCATCGGAGCTGATTCATATGGCCTCCTCATCGAATCAGACGTGAAAAAGGGCCGACCAACTGACCCGATAGTGCAACGGACTCTTCCTGGGTGGATAATACTTGGTCCGGTTGACGCTTCAACTTCAACCTCAGTTCGGGTTCAGCAGGCCTCCGCCGATGAGGATGTCGCGTCGCTTCTTTTAAAATTCTGGGAACAGGAGATAATTCCGTCGAACTCGGCCCCTACAACTGAGACCGAGGATTCCTCCTGTGAGGAACACTTCGAGGAAACGCATTCACGAGACGAAGACGAGCGATATACAGTCCGCCTCCCCTTCAAAACTTTACCATCGTTTCTCGGGGATTCCTTCACGACAGTTCGGCGCTCCCTGGTTCAACTTCAGAAGCGACTCTCGCTTAACGCAAGTTACTGAGAGCTGTATCACGGCTTTCTTCAGAAGTATGAGACGTTGTCTCACATGGTACAAGCTTCCGCTGGGCCAGCTTCAACCCCCGTGTACTATTTACCCCATCACGGTGTTTTCCGGGCTCACAGCACCACCACAAAGCTTCGAGTAGTCTTCAACGGGTCGTGCAAAACGAGCAGTGGTGATCGCTTAACGACCTCCTCTACACGGGTGCCAAACTTCAACAGGACACATCTGACGTACTTCTATGGATCCAACGGCATCGCTTCATCTTCGCGAGGGACATCACAAGGATGTACCGTCAAATCAAAGTTCATTCGGATGATTGGAACTTTCAACGGATCCTGTGGGTTGATGAGCAGCAGCACATCATCCCCTTCTGCCTCACCACCGTCACGTACGGCCTCAGTTGCGCCCCGTTCTTGGCCATTCGAGTCATGCTTCAACTTGTCGAGGACGAAGGGCACAACTTTCCATTGGTGGTACTTCCGTTGACGAAGGGCAGGTACGTTGATGATATCTTTGGAGGTGCAGATTCAACGGCGGAACTTCAAGCATCGTCACTTCAACTTCAAAACTCCACGGAACTTCTTTAAAAGGTGAGCCATTCCACTTCAGAATCACACGCAGTCGTGATTCAACCAGAGGACTCCAGTGTCAAACTTCTTGGTCTCGTTTGGAACCCCCAAACCGACCACTTCAAGTTCACGCTTTAGCTGACCTACAGTCAATCAGTGACCAAACGGACCCTCTCGGAAACGGCGCAATTATTTGATCCGTTGGGCTTCGTTTTGCCAATCATCATCACGGCAAAGATGTTTCTTCAAGAGCTCTGGTTGGCAAAACTTCACTGGGACGACCCCCTTCCGGTTTCGCTTCAACAACGGTGGCTTCACTTCCGAGAGAACTTAGCCTATCTCTCGCTTATTTCTCTTCCTCGGTGGCTTCAACTAAAACCCTCGGCAACGGTTCAGCTTCCCGATTTTTCGGACGCCTCGCAACTCACTATGTCAGCCGTGGTTTATCTTCATTCAACTTCAGATGATGGCTCTTCAACCATTACGCTTGTCGCTTTAAAGACGAAGGCTGCACCTCTCAAGCGACTGACAATTCCGCGGCTTGAGCTCACCGCTGCGCTATTTCTTTCACGGCTGGTTTCGTACGTCCAGAAGACACTCGAACTTGGAGATGTTCCAGTGTTCCTTTGGACCGATTCATCGTAACAACATTAACTTGGATCACGTCGCATTCGGCTCGTTGGAAGGACTTTGTCCGAAATCGAGTCACTTCAATTCAAGAAATCTCTTCGCACGTGACATGGCGCTTCATTTCGGTAACTTTCTCCGAATCCCCTCTGGTGGAATGGACCAACTTGGCTCTTGCAGCCTTTCACCAGTTGGCCCACTTCGTCGTTCGAGATCGTCACCGACTGCGACCACGAACAGCGTTCAGGTCTCGCCTTCACTTCAATTTCAGGGGCTCTTCTACCGGCTTGGGACTTTCTGGAGCGATATTCTTCCCTAAATCGGCTACTCCAAATCATGGCAATTTGCAAAAGAGCCTTTGGCCGCTTCAGGCGAGTTCCACATAGTTCAATGACCAACCCGATGTCACCGGGAGACCTGGAAGATGCAAAACTTTTCTGGATACGCCTCATCCAACAGTCGTACTTCACTGCTGAGCTACGGATAATTTCAAGTGGAACGACACTTCAACGGAGCAATGCAATGGCCGCCCTCACGCCTTTCATCGACCGACTCGGAGTCCTTCGTTTGGGCGGACGCCTCAAGCATTCGATCCTTCACTCCGAGGCTAAACATCCACCTGTTTTACCTCGGAATTCACGGCTAACAACACTGATAATTTCAGATGCTCATCTCTGGACTCTCCACGGCGGCACACAAGCAACACTGGCCTATCTCCGCAGATCGTACTGGGTTTTGGGTGGTCGAGCGCCAGTACGATCATACATTCTTCGCTGCACCGCTTGCGCACGGTTTCGAGGCCTCAGAGCTCAGCAGTTGATGGGGCAACTTCCCTCGCCACGAGTCACACCTTCACGTGCCTTCCTTCATTCTGGCTTGGATTATGCCGGACTCTTCACGGTCAAGACTTGGCGAGGAAGAGCAGCAAAAACATACAAGGATTATCTCGCAGTTTTTGTCTGTTTTTCTACTTCAGCGGTGCACCTCGAATTGGTAACGGACTACACTTCAGAAGCCTTCATCGCAGCATATCGGCGGTTCTCTGGTCGACGGGGCATTCGTCACACGCTATATAGTGACTGTGGAACAAACTTCAGCGGTGCAGATGCCACTCTTCAGGCTCTCTTCAAGGCTGGTTCATTGGAAATGAATCAAACTATCTCCGCATTAACCAGCCTTGGTACAAAGTGGTCCTTCAATCCCCCAGCAGCCTCTCACATGGGTGGGAAATGGGAGGCTGCCGTGAAATCTGCAAAATATCATCTTCGGCGGGTCATCGGTGAGACTGCACTTACGTATGAAGAATTTACGACTCTTCTTACGCAAGTCGAGGCAGTTCTCAATTCAAGGCCGCTTTGTACTCTCTCGGATGACCCGGAGGATTTGACATCCTTAACTCCGGGTCGCTTCATCGTCGGTGAGGCACTTACCGCAGTTCCTGAGCCATCTCTGACCTCAACGGCGAAATCTCGGTTGTCTCGGTGGCAACTTCTTCAAGCACGGCTTCAGCACTTCTGGCAGAGATGGTCAAGAGAGTACCTTCATCAAAGTCTCTCTACTTCAAAATGGCATCATCCTTCTAATGAGATACGAGTGGGGTCACTCGTTCTCATAACAGACGAAAGACTTCCTCCGACGTGGCGGCCACTTGCGCGGATCCTCGGACTCCACCCTGGCGAAGACGGCCTCACTCGAGTCGTCACACTTCGAACGGCAACTTCCACCTTCAAGCGGCCGATCACAAAATTATGCGTTCTGCCGACGGACTCTTCGTCAACGGAGTTCGCCGAAGGCGGGGAGCGTGTTCAGCCAAGCGTGTAGTTGCCAGAGCTTCCGCGAGGGACCCTCAGTGAACGGTCGAGCTCTCGCTGGACTCTGCATTACCCGTGGCTCTCGCGACTCTACCTCCTCCAAACGGCGGCTCTCTCGCGGCGATCGATCACCGCCTCGTCTCTTTGTTCTGGCAATCCCTTCGATTCACATCGATCATCGGCCATTTTTTATTTTCTCGGGTTCATTTGTTCCTGTTCACAAGCTCTTGGACGATTTACGACCGGCCAAAAGCGAAAACGGTTTGGTCTCACGCGATTGCTTTACGGGAAGTATTTACTTCGACTCAGTGCGGGTTATTTCGAGAATTTGCGCGTATCTATTTTTCATGGGACACGTGACGTCGTCTGCGCCGTCCGCCATTTCTGGCCTCTCTTCGATCGCGCATAGTCATCGCCGCGGCAAGACTCTTGAACATTTTTGAAACTTTACTTATATTGTTATTTAAACTTAATTCTTTGTGAATAAACAACGATTATTGTGTGCACGCAAGTGAGTTTTTTCGTCACCCCCAACGAACTTCCGGCCACTTCGATCCCTTCGCTCTCCCACCTTTTTCGCCCAATTTCCCACCCAGAGAAATTCAGGCAATTTTCAAAACAGATTCACTAGATAAATTAATCCGTCCGTTATGTTCGAAATAAATAAAATACCAGAGGAAAGATGTTCCGATTCCTTTGCCAAACTAATATCACGTGATTCTTTCATTCTTCTCCACCAACTATGAATTTCTTGCCTCAAAATAATGTCTAACTCATTGTAGATGGAAAGTATTCAACAGATTTGTGTGTTTTTACAGGCACTCAGCTCTGGAAATTTGAAACAACTGACGTACCAACTGTTTTCCATTTTTATGACTATGAGAATTTTGTAAGTTACTGTGAGAAACTCTCTGTAGAAAAAACTTTCCCCTTGATCGATTATCTTACAACTCGCGTATACGCTGTGTAAACTCGATGCTGTCAAATATTAACGATCAATAGAAAATTATTTTATTGGAGAGAGTTTGTCACAGTAACTTAAATAATTCTCAACGTACTATTAGTAGAAACTCGTGTTTGTGATGCAGACGCGATGTTGTAGAATACAAACGACCAGGAAGAAATTGTTTCAATACAGAGAGTTTATCACAGTACTTTACACATTTCTCATAGCCCCAAGAATAAAATGTCAACATGCTTGGCATAACGATTAGCAAAGGGATTCTTAAAGAAATGAGTGATTCCACGTCAAACCAGCAGGTCAAAAAATCGATGTTTACGATCATAATCTCAAAATTTCCCTATGTTCTCTATCATGAGAAAACATTGCTGTCAAATCGGCAGCCCAAAATAAAATTATATGTACGAGTCATGATTTTTTGAAAATTGCGTACTTTTAACGACCTGATAAACAACTCGTTTGCTTTTGTGTATAACTCCGCCGGATTTTGAAATTCGAGAAGTTCACTTCAAGAAATCGAAACTGTATTCAAAACCATTTAGAATGAGCACAAATTGACTCCATTTAGTGTATTTGACGCCACAAGCGTGAAACTACGTGTTTCCGAAAATCAAGGATAACTGTAAAACCTTATTTCTAAAAAATCTGAAAAAATCGTATCATGTTTTTACGATAAAAAATCTACATTTTTGTGGAGTTTGAACTAGTTTCGACCAATAGATTTTGAATTATTGATCAATTTCATTTTTTAGAAATCAGTTTCAGCTATTTTAGGACATCCAGGTTTTGACTTTAAGTTTTCTGAAAATCTCTTCAATAAAATCGATGGTCATTGTTTCAAAAAATTGTTAAATAGATTATTTATAGTTCTTTGAGATCCAGCTCCATCAAATAATATTTTTTACGAATAATTGCTCTTTCTGCAACTTTAGGTCGAAAGTTGCGATTGTTAAATTGTCAAAAATTAGAAACTAATTTCCTAACTATTCTACAATTACAATAAAGATGGATCTCAAGTAATTGTGAATAAACTGTTATATAATTTTTTGAAACAATAAATATCATTTTTATTGACAAAGTTCTCAAAAAACCCCAAGTCAAAACCTGAAAGTCCACAAAATAGCTCAAAACTGATTTCTGAAAAATAAAATATATCAATAATTCGAAATCTATTGGTCAAAACTGGTTTAAACTCTACGGAAATATCGATTTTTTGTCGTTAAAATTTTATGTGATTTTTTCAGATTGTTCGAGAATGAGGTTTTTCAGTTGTTCTTGATTTCCGAAAAAACGTAGTTTTACGATTGTGGCGTCATAAATGAACCAAATGCGGTTAATCTGTGCTCATTTAAAAGGGTTTTAAATACAGTTTTGGTTTCTCGAATTCCGAAATCCGGTGGAGTTATATACAAAAGAAAAAAAGTTGTTTTCCAAATCGTTAAAAGTACGCAATTTTCAAAAAATTAGAACTCGTATAAATAATTTATTTCCAGCTACCGATTCAACAGCAATGTTTTCTCATGATAGGGAATACAGAAAAATATCGAGAGTATAATCGGAGACATCGATTTTTTTGACCTGCTGGTTTGACGTGGAATCACTCAGGTAGCTTTTGGTTTCATATCAAACGAGAATTAATTACACAGGTCCACAAGAAAATGTTGTATGTGCTGGGTAGCCCACTATATTTTCCCTACGTATTTCGTCCCGCTGAATAGGAATCTGAAGTTCGAATTAGGGGTCGCACATGAAATGCTCGAGAAAATCTATAAAAACTGATAAAAATCATGATCTAGTATACACGAAAAAAGTTGTGTATGCTGGGTGTCCCACTACGTTTTTCCGACGTTGTTCAGAAAAGCGCGTAGTTGTCAGATGTCCCACGAGAGACCCTCCGCGAACGGTCAAGCTCTCGCTGGACTCTGCATTACTCGTGGCTCTCACAACTCTATCCCCTCCCCACGGCACCTCTCGCTCACGAAAACGGGCGCTCCTTATCAGTTGGCTTCTAGGATCTTTTTGATACGGGTCGATTCACGACATATCTTCTCCTTCTTCTTCGCGGACTTCTACCGTGAGAAAGAAGAGTGATCGATTTACGCCCGATTATTCTTCGATCTCGCCGTCTCCTCGTGCATCACTTCACCGGAATTCTTCAACTATAACTTCAGTGGAATTTTTTGAAATGACTTCGTTTTGGCGAGCCTTTCAATTTGCATCGATTATCAGTTATCTTTCATTTTCTCGGTTTCCATTCTTTCTTCTTCACGAGCTCTTAGACGATTTACGACCAGCCAAGAGCGAAAACCGTTCGGCTTCACGCGGTAATTTCACGGTAAAGATTCACTTCGATTCGGTGCGGTTTTCTTCGAGAATTTGTGCATAACTATTATTTGCACGACGCGTGGCGTCTACCGTGACGACCGCCATTTTCCGGCATCGCTTCAACTGTGAGTAGCCATCGCCGAGGCAAGACTATTACATTTTTTGGACCTTCGATTATGTCGAACTTGAACCTTGAACCTTTTTCGTTAAATATCGAAATATTGTGTGCACGCGAGTGAGTTTTTTCGTCACCCGCAACGAACTTCCGGCCGCTTTGTTCCCTTCAATCTTCCACCTTTTTCTCCCAATTTCCCAACCAGTCAATTCAGGCATTTTTCCGAACAGACGTCTTTTGTCTCGCTGAACACGAATCTGAAGTTAGAATGAGGCGTCGTTGAAGAAATGCTCGAGAAAATCCATAAAAACTGATATCATGATATCATGATATTCTTATAAATTTTCTCAACCAAAAAAAAATTCTCTCGAGCATTCCTTCATCGACGCCTCATTCTACGTCCTACGTCCCACTACGTTTTTCCTACGTTTTTCGTCCCGCTGAACACGAATCTAAAGTTAGAATTAAGGGTCGATGTGGATTTTATCGAGCATTTCCTCATCGACCCCTAATTCTAACTTTAGATTCGTGTTCAGCGGGACAAAATACGTAGGAAAAACTCAATGGGACATCCAGCATACACTTTTTTTTGCACTAGATCATGATTTTTATCAGTTTTTATGGATTTTCTCGAGCATTTCATGTGCGACCCCTAATTCTTACTTCAGATTCGTGTTCAGCGGGACAAAATACGTAGGAAAAATGTAGTGGAACACCCAGCACACACAATTTTTTTGTGGGCCTGTGTTATGGAGTATTGAAGTATCACTTCGAGTGAAGATTTGCAAATTCTTTTGCTGTAAACGGGATGCATTCTATTCGTTGTACTATCTTTGATACCGATGATTCTGAATTTATTATTATAAAGAGAGTTTTTCTGCCAAGAGTGTCGAAGAGAGTTAAGATAATAAACTTTTAGTTCTTATCATTGACTTCGTATATGAATTTCGAATTTGTTCGACTATTCAATATTCAATTACATGGCCACTGAATACAGTGCTGGATATCGAGATCTTCAAATTTGTATCGATAGTTGATTCAACGTCCGTAGCCGTCGATCTACAACATAATCCTTAACTTGAGTTTTCTATGGTTTTTCTTCGGAGAATCCCAAAATAAGATAATAAACTTATTCAATACACTTCGTAAAAGAGGTTAAACAAAAAAAAATTCATTCAAAGAAGTCATATATTTAAGACGCAACAATTTTTCTATTTTGATCTCAGTTTTTCGGGTCTTTCCGATAGTAAAGAAAAAAAAGGATATTTTATCGAAGAGCTGAGTTTTTTTGCATAAAAACACTATTATATTTTTAAAACACAATTAGGTATATAATATTTTCAACATGTACTGTTAATAATGGCTCGTCTTAAAATTGTTCAACTTTGAAAACATCGGAAGAGGATAACAGAGAAATTTGAAAAAAATCATGGAAGCTCTTGCTGTTATGTTCTTTCAGCGAGGATTGTGCATCATTCAAAGTGCAAACTTCTCGGAAAAATATAAATTAGTAATGGGTGGAATCACCCATGTGTATATTACATCATGTTAATACACATAATCACATGAACAGCGGCAATCTTCGTTGTTGTTATTCCTTTCATACGACTTTGATATTTAACATAATCGTCCATCTTCCACACTTTTTAAAGACTATTTATAACGATTAAAATTTGTTTTAGACGTTAGCAACAGTCGAAATTGTTGTAATCAATATTGGACTGATGATCCTACACGATGTAAGTTCGACATCACATGAATACATTTCTCGCCCCTTTATTTATCGCATTCACACACACCGATTCGACACTCACTGAGGTCGCTTGTCATATTCTTATTGCAATACATGTTAATAAACATCAAGACTCTCGTGTATATCAACACACTTCCATCTAAGTATACCAACATTATACCTGTAATTAAACTGTATTATTCATAATATGAAATGTGTGATTAGTGTCGTAGTTCGTTGGGGATTCATTGGAGCCTGCTGCAACAAATCTTGTTGCGAGAGGCGCAACAAAGTCCCATCACTAATTATATTCAAAGGAAAATATTTCCGCGAAAATGACAATACGCCAATATGCCAGGAGTGACATTTTATTCTAATACGATATTTTGTGACTCAACGTCACAATATAATATAATACTCCCGACAGTCATCAAATATTTTCGCTTTCTATACTTTGTTATATTCCATCCTCTCTTTCTCTTTCATCTCTCCACTCTGTGTATAATACGGTCTTTAAGCGAATACTTGATAATTTAAGGTACAAACTCGGTATCGCAGTCTACCTATATTCATAGGTGGATCGTCGAAATATTATAGGATAGTCCTTTCAGTAAATACAACAGTTAATTGTTATAATATAATTGACGCTTCTGACGCCGCACTAACTGGCGCGTGTATTTTATGTATTATTCAGGCCAAATTAAAATCAGCACGAGAATCTTTTATGTCATCATTACACAACTTATTACAGTCAACTATGTACCTAAATATAGGTTGTATAAATTAGTACTCGATAGATAGCAATGTCGTTTATTTTTGCGATTTGACCGTTGATCAAAAAATTCTCATTTGTGTTAGGCGCTTGTGTCATCACGATGCTCATCGGGTGTTATAGATATTCGACAATGTCACACTTTATAGATATATTTGGACAACTGGTTATACTCGCTCCGTAGCCACCTCTTGTTGTGCTCTTGTGTCTCTCGGTAAGAAGTTTTTGAAATATCGGTAATATCTCTAAATCTAATAGCTCACCGTCCGATACTGCAGTGTACATTTTTGAGATATTCGCCGCTGAACAACGAGTTCCTGCTACAGCTGTTACCACCGCTCCATAATTTGACTTTCCTACACAGCCACTCAACAAGCCACCGTTATTAACATCGTCGGCTCTGTGAGTTGAGGTCCGACCACTATCACCACTACGTGGGTTTGGGCTTGCGAATTTGCTGTTGTGTATCGTTGCGACGTTGGGTGTGCTCTGTACATACTCGAGACGTGCCTGCTGACGTAATTTAGACTCGGAGTGTCTGCACTCACGGATTTTACGGGCATGTATTCTGTGATGGCATTCCCCGCTAAAAGATATCGATCCTTGATGATGACTACCGGACGAGGCCCTCGATTTTGTACATTTTTCTCGCGAACGCTCTGAGACCGAGCGTTGAATTATTGACGCCATCGTATCTTCATATTTTTCTGTAGAAGTTCTAAGTGTTAATCCCCGTAATTTTCATTTTTCTATATAATCAACATCATCGTAGTCATTTTCGCAAAACAAAACTACTTAAAGGGCTTGGAAATAACAGATAAAGAATGTACTAACCGGTATCGGAATAACTCGCATTAACCATCGCCGGAACGCTCGGTGAACTTGCATTCCGTTCGTTCTCATAGTGGCTTCGATGATTACGAGACGGCTCTACAGCGGATCCGTTCGAAATAGATGATGTCACGTGAAAATGAGAGCGCCCGCCACCGTGTTTTTCGCATCTATACCCCGTACTGGCGGTAAAGGGTCTTTTGTGTCCGCATTCACCGATAATGTATGACCTACTCTCGAAGCCATTAACACCTCTAGTGGCGTTAACTGCTGCCGTTACTGCTGCTGCTTCTGCTGCTGCTACTGTTGCCTCTCCAGGGGGTCTTGAAATGTTTTCGACCGATAGACTACTAATTGCATCTGTGGGGACACTTGTTCTCCGCTTCTCAAAAAGTTCATGGTTAGAGTGTCTCAGACCGTTAGTCTTTACCGAAGATCTCCGTTTCGAAATGGGTCCTTGATGCGGACCAGTGCCGATACTACCAACTGATGATTCTGTTACAAAATGACATTATTTTTATAATCATTTAATTCAATGGATACTTAAAACAATAGCTAAAGACTATTAAGTATGGCCAAAACTCACCGATGTGTCGATGTTTTGCTACAAATTGCAAGGGTGGTGGTAATATAGCTTGTTCGAAATAGGTCTGGTCCTTAAATTTCCCGAACGATACGTTCTTCACTGATGATGGTGGAGTAAGTAAATAAGTTCGATAATTATTCTCCATCGATGTCGGCAATGAAGACTCTATCTTTGTCATCTTACTAAGTTGCTGTCTCTTAGTAAGTTTGCCTGGTATCTCTGTTTCTTCGAGGACAATTGATTCCTCGGATTCATCAAGCGTTCCTGAAACAAATTCGGCGTTCGTCTTGCCACTGTCCAATCGGCGTTCAGGACTTTCTTCTAATAGAAGAGGTTCACTTTCTCGCCCTCCTTCATTCGATCGTGATTTTCTTCGATCTCGATTCATAATGACGTTATTCGATGCTACTACCAGAGTATCTGTCAAGGACTCGTTTATCCCTGATATTGTTGACACTGTACCTTCTCTACCTCCATGGTCGGAAACCAAAGGAACACGCTTGCTGTCGATCGAAATAGCGGAAACTTTTCCAAAGGATCCCTTTTGTCTGCAAAATGATCTGCGTGAGTCTCATTGTATCAATTTTATACAATAAAAAGGGTGTTACTTGAAAAATTCTGAGTTTATCGGAAAAACGAGAAGTCCAACAAAAATAATTGAGAAATTTGTTATTCTTAAGGAGCTATTAGCCAAAGTCTATGAAGTCCTCATTCAAAAAAATCAATAGTCTTTATCGGGCTGTTACAAAAATTAAAGACTAAATAGACAAAAGTTTATGTAGACGGACAGACCTCTCTGCGTGTGTGTGCGCGCACGTGTGTTGTAGGTATGTGTGTGCGCGTGTCTGTGTTCGTGTGGGTGTGTGTTTGTGTGTATGTGTGTGTATGCGTTTTTTTTTCAAAAATGTGAGTTTTTGACGAAAACATAAAATACTTTTCTGAAAATTTTATGATTTTTGAAGATCAGTACAAGGTATTAAATTTAAAAAAAATTGAACCAAAAATTTAATACGGAACTTGGAATTTTGAATTATAGATAACTTTCGAAAAAAAAAATTTTAATTTGTTTTCTTTGGTAGAACTCCGTTATGTTGAAAACGAAAACTTCTGACCAAATTTCATTGAAATTAAAATAGGTCGATTCCAACTCTTGGTCGATTTGACATAGAATGACCTATTTGTATTTATTTATAAAGTGATGTGTTATTCCTAATTGTCAGTTGCTTTCCAAGCCTTGCTGTGGCACGCGCAATAAATTTTGAGGTTAAGCTACACGTGTGTGATATTGAGGCTCGCCGAAATGTCGACTCGAGGCGGAAAAAACACTATGCTCACCGGATCGAAAAACTCAAAGCCAAACCAAAAAATTACGGACATTTTGGGCATGCAAGGACGCAGCAACTACAAATCAGGAGATAAACCTGTTGTGGCGAGATAGAAACGATGCCCAAGCGAGAACGGATATCTCGCCAACACTTCCCACCGTGATAAAGGGCAACCACCAGGAATCATGGACGTGTTGAGTAAACTTGAAAACCTCGAAAGCTCCATGGAGATATAGAAACAACAGAATATAAGTACACGGGAGGCGCTGGATCAGGTTCACGTGGTAAGAGACGGGCTAAGATCAAGAGGGACCTATTGGAATTCAAACATAGAGGTTTTGCACGAGAAAGTTTTGAAGCTGGAAAGGAGAGAAGATCCCAGGGACAGAAAAAATCGTAAAAACAATGTCCTGATCCATGGTCTTGACATCATCACCGACAACGTAGCGGATGAAGTATGCACGTTCCTCGAATCAAGTCTGGATAATGTAGCATCCCTAAAAGAAGCAACAGTCGTGAAGAAAGACAAAAAGTTCTCAGTGGTTCTCGTCATTTTGCTCGATAAAAAAGCTAAAAAGGAAATTATGTCAAAAAAGCGTCAGCTGTCAGGCACAAAGATTTATATTAACCACGATAAAACAATAAGAGACCGAGCAATCTAACGGAAAATTGCCAGCATTGCAAAAGATGGAGAAAACATACGTGTGGAAAGAGGGCCAGGGTTTGGTGCAATGGCAAGGCAAGAGCATCCAAAGGAATTCGGATCGACTCAACGACTCGACGGGAGATCCCCCCGCCGTAGTTCTCAGGGGTGGCGGCGTTCCTAACGCTTCATTGGACCGAGGGCCGTGTGATGCGGCATACGATCCTGCGCATGACGAGATCTCTAATAAGCGGCTAATAACCAGCTCACTTCACGAATGTGCGGCCGGCTTGCGTGTTACGAGCGCGGCGTCTGCTGTCACGCCGAATCTTCTCGCATCGAACGAATCTCCCTCGCACCCCGCTGCCAAATTTTCACGGAGGGAACACACGAACGACTCAGCAGCTGATTATCAACTTTATCACGACAACGGAAAATTGATATTTTGGAACTTGGATGGCCTACAAAATCTACAAGAGATCCTTATCACGGATTTCAATGAGCAATTTTCGAATTGTGCAATCCTTGGTTTCACAGAGACTTGGAGAGGAGACAACTTTGTGAACCTTACCGGTCAATTTAAAGACTTTCAATGCGTATCTGGTCAAGCTACCAAAGTTCATAATACAGGACGAACCAACGGAGGCATATGCGTAATGTATAAAAGATCCTTAATTACTGAGTTTTCGCTAATTGATGTTAGCTGTAATTGGATAACCGTCAAGTGCCATATTAAGAGTTCTGTCTGTATAATCCTAACAGTCTACATGCATGGGCACTTTTTCAGGGGATGTCTCGCTCTGTTAAGCGACCACATTCTCGAACTCATTGAACAATTCGACCTTCCGATAGTTATCAGGGGCGACTTTAAATCTCGAATCAGAGCGAGTAACCAACTTGGGCAGGATGCGCTGGCCGGTTCACACATCACGCACACAAGATAAACGAGAGATTTTGAACGGAATAGAAACGGTATAAAGTTACTAGAGGGTTTTAAAGAAAAAAGGTTCTTAGTACTGAACAGTAGGACGAGCTCGGATCCCGACGAAAATGTCACGTTTATTGGTAAAAGTAACAGCACTATTTATCACGTGAGGACAAACACGCTTGCGATAGATTGGGTCAAAGATTTCTCTGTGCTAAATATGGGAATGTCAGATCAGCTTCCGATCCCTCTTGATTTAATAAGCCTCGCCGATCCTCCTGTCCCCGATCAAAACCTTGAAAGCGCGCCGTCTGACATATTCAGATGGGACGATACCAAATGAGATGAATACTGGCTGACTATGAGTAAAGAAGCACCTCCGATTTCCATTTCAATAGATGAGCAACATGACGGATTAACGAATGCTATAAGAGCGGCAGGAGAAAAGCTCGGGTTGTTCAATCGCCCTTCAAACGAAACGAAAATCTTCCCCGGAATAAACCGTGGTATAACAACGAGTGCAGGAAACTTAAGAGAGAGGTTAATCGTAGCCACAGGGTTTGGACACATAATAACACTCAGACTACGAAAAAAATCTTTGAAGAGGCCCGTCTAAGACTCTGTAGCTGCATCAAAGGAACAAAAAAAATACTTTTAGTCGCTAACAACCACGGTATCCGATTCCCGAGATGGCCGCACTTTCTTGAAATTGATAAAAAAGTTTTCAAAAAGATCTTTGAGGCGCAGTCCCATTACTAAACAAACCTGGCTCAATTTTTATAATAATTTTCTACCACCTAGAGAACCACATATTCTACCAGAACTTGAGGTGCTTCATCCTGAGCTGTACAGAGATTTCTCTCACGATGAAATACGTAAATTAACTTCGACTGTAAAATCTCGCAAGGCACCCGGTCCACATGGCATACCCGGGAAATGTTATAAAGCGCTTCCTCCGATCTGGATCAAATATATGACGGATTTGTTTAACAAGGTCCTCCGCTCAGGAAAAATTCCATCTAATTGGTGCTATTCAGATGTTATAATGTTTTTCAAAATGGTGATGAACAGGATCCGCTTAATTATCGAGGCATCGCGCTGGCCAATACTCAAGTCAAGATATTCACATCCCTGATAGCTGAAAGATTGAATGATTGGAGTGGACGATATAATATTCTTCCGGAAGCAAAGGCGGGTTTTAGACCTAAACGATCATGCGAAGACAACCTAGCTTTGTCTAAACCTAACGGAAAAATCTTCCTCACATTTATTGACTTCAAACGCGCTTTTGATTCTGTTTCCCACGGAACGCTCTGGAGTAAGTTATCGAAGATTATCGAAGATGCAGATCATTACATTTTTGCGAAATCTCTATTATAACGCGCAATTAAGAGTCCAGCTAGAGAAAAATGTTAGATCGAAATTCATAGAGACTTCTCAGGGAGTGCTTCTGGGCGATCCTGCGTAGCCCGTATTGTTTTCCTTGCTTTTATCGGACATTGAAGAGTTTTTTGTGGCCCGGAGCCACCCAAATATTGAAAGTAGAATGGAATTACTCCTGTCTGCAGGTCCGGAAAGTTAGCACCCCCACCGGGTCCAAATAAAAATCGAAAAGTACCAGAATTTTGTGCTCTTTATGTGCTATTTTTGTGCTGAATTCATTTTTTTTGTGCTGCTTTAGTTTGGGCAGGCGATCGATTTTTTTGTGGGGGTGCTGACTTTACGAAAAGTTAGCACCCCCACCATTCTAAAACGGCTCCACAGAGCCCGAACGAAATTTAAAGGAAACCAGATTTTTGTGCTCTTTATGTGCTATTTATGTAGTTAGCTAATTTTTTTGTTTCTAGAAAAAAAACTTCGTTTTCGTGAAAAAATTTTTTTTACCATTTTCATGCCAAATTTTCATATGTCTCAAAACGTCTATGTATCATCGTTGTAGAAAATGTAACGGCGTACATGAGTTCAAACTAAAAGCATTGAACCGTGGTGTTTGATTCGTGCCATTTACTCTTGAGCCGGAAAGGCATTAGGGTTGTTTTCAGTAAAAAAGGGGAGGAGCACAAAAAATGTGAGTGTTGTATCTGTAAAGCACATAATTCACTCCATCAATTTCATATATAAGAATCAAACCACGATTTTTATTTCGAGCCGTTTACTCTTGAGCTAGGGAGGAAAAGGGGTTGTTTTTGATCAAAAAGGGAGCAGCACAAATATCGTGAGTAGCATATCTGGAAAGCACATAATTGACTCGACCAAATTCAATTGTAAGAATTCGACCGCGCTTTTTATTTCAAGCCGTTTACTCTTGAGCTGTAGAGGCATAAGGGTTGTTTTTGGTCAAAAAGAGAGGAGCACAAAAATCGTTAGTAGTATATCTGGAAAGCACATAATTCACTTCACCAATTTCAATTAAAAGAATTGAACCACGCTTTTCATTTCGAGCCGTTTACTCTTGAGCCGGGGAGATGCAGGGGTTGTTTTTGGTCCAAAAACGAAGAGCACAAAAATCGTGAGTACCATATCTGGAAAGCACATAATTCACTGGTCCAAATTCAATTGTAGGAATTCGACCGCGCTCTTTATTTCAAGCCGTTTACTCCTGAGCTGAAGAGGCATAAGGGTTGTTTTTGGTCAAAAAGAGGAAAGCACAAAAATTGTGAGTAGGATATCTGGAAAGCACATAATTCACTCGACCAATTTCAATCATAAGAAATGAACTACGCTTTTTATTTCGAGTCGTTTACTTTTGAGCTATAGAAGCATAAGGGTTGTTTATAGTCAAAAGGGGAGGAGCACAAAAATCGTGAGTGGTATATCTGGGAAGCACATAATTCACTCCATCAATTTCAATTATTAGAATGAAACCACGCTTTTCATTTCGAGCCGTTTACTGTTGAGCCGAGGAGATGTAGGGGTTGTTTTCGGTCAAAAAAGGAAGAGCACAAAAATCGTGAGTGATATATCTGGGAAGCACATAATTCACTCTACCAATTTCAATTATAAGAATTGAACCACGATTTTTATTTCAAGCCGTTTACTCCTGAGCCGGGGAGGTGGAGGGGTTGTTTTTGGTCAAAAAGGGAGGAGCACAAAAATCGTGAGTAGGATATCTGAAAAGCACATAATTCACTCGACCGTATTCAATGAAAAGAATTCGACCTTACTTTTTATTTCAGGCCATTTACTCTTGAGCCGGAAAAGCGTAAGGGTTGTTTTTTGTCAAAAGGGAAGGAGCACAAAAATCGTGAGTAGCATATCTGGAAAGCACATAATTTACTCGACCAAATTGAATGGTAAGAATTCGACCGCGCTTTTTATTTCAAGCCGTTTGTTCTTGAGCTGAAGAGGCATAAGGGTTGTTTTTGGTCAAAAAGGGAGGAGCACAAAAATCGCTAGTGGTATATCTCGGAAGCACATAATTCACTCCACCAATTTCAATTATAAGAATTGAACCACGATTTTTATTTCGAGCCGTTAACTTTTGAGCTGGGGAGGTAGAGGGGTTGTTTTTGGTCAAAAGGGGATGAGCACAAAAATCGTGAGTAGCATATCTGGAAAGCACATAATTCACTCGACCGTATTCAATGAAAAGAATTCGACCTTACTTTTTATTTCAGGCCATTTACTCTTGAGCCGAAAAAGCGTAAGGGTTGTTTTTTGTCAAAAGGGAAGGAGCACAAAAATTGTGAGTGGTATATCTAAAAAGCACATAATTCACTCCGCTAATTTCAATTATAAGAATTGAACCACGATTTTTATTTCGAGCCGTTAACTTTTGAGCTGGGGAGATAGAGGGGTTGTTTTTGGTCAAAAAGGGATGAGCACAAAAATCGTGAGTAGCATATCTGGAAAGCACATAATTCACTCGACCAAATTGAATTGTAAGAATTCGACCGTGCTTTTTATTTCAAGCCGTTCACTCTTGAGCTGAAGAGGCATAAGGGTTGTTTTTGGTCAAAAAGGGAGGAGCACAAAAATCGTTAGTGGTATATCTGGGAAGCACATAATTCACTTCACCAATTTCAATTAAAAGAATTAAACCACGCTTTTCATTTCGAGCCTTTTACTCTTGAGCCGGGGAGATGTAGGGGTTGTTTTTGGTCAATAAGGGAGGAGCACAAAAATCGTGAGTAGGATATCTGGAAAGCACATAATTTCCTCGACCAAATTCAATTGTAAGAATTCGACCGCGCTTTTTATTTCAAGCCGTTTACTCTTGAGCCGGGGAGGTGTAGGGGTTGTTTTTGGTCAAAAAGGGAGGAGCACAAAAATCGTGAGTCGGATATCTAAAAAGCACATAATTCACTCGACCGTATTCAATGAAAAGAATTCGACCGCACTTTTTATTTCAGGCCATTTACTCTTGAGCCGGAAAAGCATAAGGGTTGTTTTTGGTCAAAAGGGAAGGAGCACAAAAATTGTGAGTGGTATATCTGGAAAGCACATAATTCACTCCACTATCTTTAATTATAAGAATCGAACCACGATTTTTATTTCGAGCCATTTACTCTTGAGCTGGAGAGGTAGAGGGGTTGTTTTTGGTCAAAAAAGGAAGAGCACAAAAATCGTGAGTGATATATCTGAGAAGCACATAATTCACTCCATCAATTTCAATTATAAGAATTGAACCACGATTTTTATTTCGAGCCGTTTACTCTGGAGCTAGGGAGGTAGAGGGGTTGTTTTTGGTCAATAAGGGAGGAGCACAAAAATCGTGAGTAGGATATCTGGAAAGCACATAATTCACTCCACCAATTTCAATTATAAGAATTGAACCGCATTTGAATTTGGTCGAGTGAATTATGTGCTTTTCAGGTATCCTACTCACGATTTTTGTGCTCTTCTTTTTTTGACCAAAAACAACCCCTACATCTCCTCGGCTCAAGGATAAACGGCTCGAAATGAAAAGCGTGGTTCAATTCTTTTAATTGAAATTGGTGAAGTGAATTATGTGCTTCCCAGACATACCACTAGCGATTTTTGTGCTCCTCCCATTTTGACCAAAAACAACCCTTATGCCTCTTCAGCTCAAGAACAAACGGCTTGAAATAAAAAGCGCGGTCGAATTCTTACCATTCAAGTTGGTCGAGTGAATTATGTGCTTTCCAGATATGCTACTCACGATTTTTGTGCTTCTCCTTTTTTGACCAAAAACAACCCCTCTACCTCCCCAGCTCAAGAGTAAACCGCTCGAAATAAAAATCGTGGGTCAATTCTTATAATTGAAATTGCTGAAGTGAATTATGTGCTTCGCAGATATACCACCCACGATTTTTGTGCTCCTCCCCTCTTGACTATAAACAACCCTTACGCTTTTCCGGCTCAGGAGTAAATGGCCTGAAATAAAAAGTAAGGTCGAACTCTTTTCATTGAATACGGTCGAGTGAATTATGTGCTTTTAAGATATCCTACTCACGATTTTTGTGCTCTTCCCTTATTGACCAAAAACAACCCCTCTACCTCCCTAGCTCAAGAGTAAACGGCTCGAAATGAAAATCGTGGTTCAATTCTTATAATTAAAATTGGTGGAGTGAATTATGTGCTTCCCAGATATATCACTCACGATTTTTGTGCTCTTCCTTTTTTGACCAAAAACAACCCCTACATCTCTTCGGCTCAAGAATAAACATCTCGAAATGAAAAGCGTGGTTTCATTCCAATAATTGAAATTGATGGAGTGAATTATGTACTTCCCAGATATACCACTCATGATTTTTGTGCTCCTCCTGTTTTGACTATAAACAACCCTTAAGTTTCTCCACCTCAAGAGTAAACGACTCGAAATAAAAAGCGTAGTTCATTTCCTATTATTGAAATTGGTCGAGTGAATTATGTGCTTTTCAGATATCCTACTCGCCATTTTTGTGCTTCTCCCTTTTTGACCAAAATCAACCCCTACACCTCCCCAGCTCAAGAGTAAACGGCTCGAAATAAAAATCGTGGTTCAATTCTTATAATTGAAGATAGTGGAGTGAATTATGTGTTTTCCAGATATACCACACACAATTTTTGTGCTCCTTCCCTTTTGACCAAAAACAACCCTTATGCTTTTCCGGCTCAAGAGTAAATGGCCTGAAATAAAAAGTAAGGTCGAACTCTTTTCATTGAATACGGTCGAGTGAATTATATGCTTTTCAGATATCCTACTCACGATTTTTGTGCTCCTCCCTTTTTTCAATAAAAACAGCCCCTACACCTCCCCGGCTTCAGAGTAAGCGGCACGAAATACGAAGCGTGGTTCAATTCTTACCATTCAATTTGGTCGAGTGAATTATGTGCTCTCCAGATATGCTACTCACGATTTTTGTGCTCCTCCTTTTTTGATCAAAAACAACCCCTCTACGTCCCCAGCTCAAGAGTAAACCGCTCGAAATAAAAATCGTGGATAAATTCTTATAATTGAAATTGGTGAAGTGAATTATGTGCTTCTCAGATATATCACTTACGATTTTTGTGCTCTTCCTTTTTGGACCAAAAACAACCCCTGCATCTCCCCCGCTCAAGAGTAAACGGCTCGAAATAAAAATCGTGGGTCAATTCTTATAATTGAAATTGGTGAAGTGAATTATATGCTTCGCAGATATTCCACTCATGATTTTTGTGCTCCTCCCGTTTTGACTATAAACAACCCTTAAGTTTCTCCACCTCAAGAGTAAACGACTCGAAATAAAAAGCGTAGTTCATTTCCTATTATTGAAATTGGTCGAGTGAATTATGTGCTTTTCAGATATCCTACTCACCATTTTTGTGCTTCTCCCTTTTTGACCAAAATCAACCCCTACACCTCCCCAGCTCAAGAGTAAACGGCTCGAAATAAAAATCGTGGTTCAATTCTTATAATTGAAGATAGTGGAGTGAATTATGTGTTTTCCAGATATACCACACACAATTTTTGTGCTCCTTCCCTTTTGACCAAAACCAACCCTTATGCTTTTCCGGTTCAAGAGTAAATGGCCTGAAATAAAGAGTGCGGTCAAATTCTTTCCATTGAATACGGTCGAGTGAATTATGTGCTTTTCAGATATCCTACTCACGATTTTTGTGCTCCTCCCTTTTTGAATAAAAACAACCCCTACACCTCCCCGGATCAAGAGTAAACGGCACGAAATAAGAAGCATGGTTCGATTCTTATAATTGAAATTAGTGTAGTGAATTATGTGCTTCCCAGATATATCACTCACGATTTTTGTGCTTTTTCTGTTTTAACCAAAAACAACCCCTACGCCTCCCCGGCTCAAGAGTAAACGGCTCGAAATGAAAAGCGTGGTTCAATTCTTATAATTGAAATTGGTGAAGTAAATTATGTGCTTCTCAGATATATCACTTATGATTTTTGTGCTCTTTTTTTTTGGACCAAAAACAACCCCCACACCTCCCCGGCTCAAGAGTAAACGGCTTGAAATAAAAAGCGCGGTCGAATTCTTACAATTGAATTTGGTCGAGTGATTTATGTGCTTTCCAGATATGTGACTCACGATTTTTGTGCTCCTCCTTTTTTGACCAAAAACAACCCTTATGCATCTTCAGCTCAAGAGTAAACGACTCGAAATGAAAAGCGTAGTTCATTTCTTATGCTTGAAATTGGTCGAGTGAATTATGTGCTTCCCAGATATCCTACTCACGATTTTTGTGCTCCTCCCTTATTGACCAAAAACAACCCCTCTACCTCCCTGGCTCAAGAGTAAACGGCTCGAAATAAAAATCGTGGTTCAATTCTTATAATTGAAATTCGTGGAGTGAATTATGTGCTTCCCAGATATATCACTTATGATTTTTGTGCTCTTCCTTTTTTGACCAAAAACAACCCCTACATCTTCTCGGCTCAAGAGTAAACGGCTCGAAATGAAAAGCGGGGTCCAATTCTTTTAATTGAAATTGGTGAAGTGAATTATGCGCTTCCTAGATATACCACTAGCGATTTTTGTGCTCCTCCCATTTTGACCAAAAACAACCCTTATGCCTCTTCAGCTTAAGAACAAACGGCTTGAAATAAAAAGCGCCGTCGAATTCTTACCATTCAAGTTGGTCGAGTGAATTATGTGCTTTCCAGATATGCTACTCACGATTTTTGTGCTTCTCCCTTTTTGACCAAAAACAACCCCTCTACCTCCCCAGCTCGAGAGTAAACCGCTCGAAATAAAAATCGTGGGTCAATTCTTATAATTGAAATTGCTGAAGTGAATTATGTGCTTCGCAGATATACCACCCACGATTTTTGTGCTCCTCCCCTCTTGACTATAAACAACCCTTAAGCCTCTCCAGCTCAAGAGTAAACGACTCGAAATAAAAAGCGTAGTTCATTTCCTATTATTAAAATTGGTCGAGTGAATTATGTGCTTTTCAGATATTTTACTCACGATTTTTGTGCTTCTCCCTTGTTGACCAAAAGCAACCCCTACACCTCCCCGGCTCAAGAGTAAAGACCTGAAATAAAAAGCGCGGTCGAATTCTTTTCATTTAATTTGGTCGAGTAAATTATGTGCTTTCCAGATATGCCACTCACGATTTTTGTGCTCCTCCCCTTTTGACTTCAAACAACCCTTATGCCGCTCCAGATCAAGAGTAAACGACTCGAAATAAAAAGCGTAGTTCATTTCTTATGATTTAAATTGGTCAAGTCAATTATGTGCTTTTCAGATATCTTACTCACGATTTTGGTGCGCCTCCCTTTCTGACCAAAAACAACCCCTCTACCTCCCAAGCTCAAGAGTAAACGATTCGAAATAAAAATCGTGGGTCAATTCTTATGATTGAAACTGGTGAAGTGAATTATGTGCTTTTCAGATATACCACTAACGATTTTTGTGCTCCTCCCTTTTTAACCAAAAACAACCCTTATGCATCTTCAGCTCAGGAGTAAGCGGCTTGAAATAAAGAGCGCGGTAGAATTCTTACAATTGAATTTGGTGGAGTGAATTATGTGCTTTCCAGATATGGTACTTACGATTTTTGTACTCCTCCCTTTTTGACCAAAAACAACCCCTCTACCTCTCCAGCTCAGGAGTAAATAGCTCGAAATAAAAATCGTGGTTCAATTCATATAATTAAAGATAGTGGAGTGAATTATGTGCTTTCCAGATATACCACTCACAATTTTTGTGCTCCTTCCCTTTTGACCAAAAACAACAGTTATGCTTTTCCGGCTTAAGAGTAAATGGCCTGAAATAAAAAGTGCGGTCGAATTCTTTTCATTGAATACGGTCGAGTGAATTATGTGGTTTTCAGATATCCTCATCACGATTTTTGTGCTCCTCCCTTTTTGACCAAAAACAACCCCTACACCTCCCCGGCTCAAGAGTAAATGGCTTGAAATAAAAAGCGCGGTCGAATTCTTACAACTGAATTTGGTCGAGTGAATTATGTGCTTTCCAGATATCCTACTCACGATTTTGGTGCTCCTCCCTTATTGACCAAAAACAACCCCTCTACCTCCCTAGCTCAAGAGTAAACGGCTCGAAATAAAAATCGTGGTTCAATTCTTATAATTGAAATTGGTGGAGTGAATTATGTGCTTTCTAGATATGCTACTCACGATTTTTGTGCTCTTCTATTTTTGACCAAAAACAACCCCTACACCTTTCCGGATCAAAAGTAAACGGCTCGAAATAAAAAGCGTGGTTCAATTCTTATAATTGAAATTGGTGAAGTGAATTGTGTGCTTCGCAGATATACCACCCACGATTTTTGTGCTCCTCCCCTCTTGACTATAAACAACTCTTAAGCCTCTCCAGCTCAAGAGTAAACGACTCGAAATAAAAAGCGTAGTTCATTTCTTATGATTTAAATTGGTCAAGTCAATTATGTGCTTTTCAGATATCCTACTCCCGATTTTGGTGCTCCTCCCTTTCTGACCAAAAACAACCCCTCTACCTCCCCAGCTCAAGAGTAAACGATTCAAAATAAAAATCGTGGGTCAATTCTTATAATTGAAATTGGTGAAGTGAATTATGTGATTCTCAGATATATCACTTATGCTTTTTGTGCTCTTCTTTTTTGGACCAAAAACAACCCCTACATCTCCCTGGCTCAAGAGTAAAAGGCTCGAAATGAAAAGCGTGGTTCAATTCTTTTAATTGAAATTGGTGAAGTGAATTATGTGCTTTCCAGATATACCACTAACGATTTTTGTGCTCCTCCCTTTCTGACCAAAAACAACCCTTATGCCTTTTCATCTCAAGAGTAAACGGCTTGAAATAAAAAGCACGGTCGAATTCTTACAATTCAATTTGGTCGAGTGAATTATGTGCTTTCCAGATATGCTACTCACGATTTTTGTGCTCATCTCTTTTTGACCAAAAACAACCCCTCTACCTCCCCAGCTCAAAAGTTAACGGCTCGAAATAAAAATCGTGGTTCAATTCTTATAATTGAAATTAGTGGAGTGAATTATGTGCTTTTCAGATATACCACTCACAATTTTTGTGCTCCTCCCCTTTTGACCAAAAACAACCCTCATGCTTTTCCGGCTCAAGAGTAAATGGCCTGAAATAAAAAGTGCGATCGAATTCTTTCCATTGAATACGGTCGAGTGAATTATGTGCTTTTCAGATATTTTACTCACCATTTTTGTGCTCCTCCCTTTTTGACCAAAAACAACCCCTACACCTCCCCGGCTCAAGAGTAAACGGCTTGAAATAAAAAGCGCGGTTGAATTCTTACAATTGAATTTGGTCGAGTGAATTATGTGCTTTCCAGATATCCTACTCACGATTTTTGTGCTCCTCCCTTATTGACCAAAAACAACCCCTCCACCTCCCTAGCTCAAGAGTAAACGGCTCGAAATAAAAATCGTGTTTCAATTCTTATAATTGAAATTGGTGGAGTGAATTATTCGCTTCCCAGATATATCACTCACGATTTTTGTGCTCTTCCTTTTTTGACCAAAAACAACCACTACATCTCCTCGGCTCAAGAGTAAACGGCTCGAAATGAAAAGCGTGGTTTCATTCTAATAATTGAAATTGATGGAGTGAATTATGTGCTTCCCAGATATACCACTTACGATTTTTGTGCTCCTCCCCTTTTGACTATAAACAACCCTTATGCTTTCATAGCTCAAGAGTAAACGACTCGAAATAAAAAGCGTAGTTCATTTCTTATGATTGAAATTGGTCGAGTGAATTATGTGCTTTCCAGATATGCTACTCACGATATTTGTGCTGCTCCCTTTTTGATCAAAAACAACCCCTTTTCCTCCCTAGCTCAAGAGTAAACGGCTCGAAATAAAAATCGTGGTTTGATTCTTATATATGAAATTGATGGAGTGAATTATGTGCTTTACAGATACAACACTCACATTTTTTGTGCTCCTCCCCTTTTTTACTGAAAACAACCCTAATGCCTTTCCGGCTCAAGAGTAAATGGCACGAATCAAACACCACGGTTCAATGCTTTTAGTTTGAACTCATGTACGCCGTTACATTTTCTACAACGATGATACATAGACGTTTTGAGACATATGAAAATTTGGCATGAAAATGGTAAAAAAAATTTTTTCACGAAAACGAAGTTTTTTTTCTAGAAACAAAAAAATTAGCTAACTACATAAATAGCACATAAAGAGCACAAAAATATGGTCTCCTTGAAATTTCGTTCGGGCTCTGTGGAGCCGTTTTAGTATGGTGGGGGTGCTAACTTTTCGTAAAGTCAGCACCCCCACAAAAAAATCGATCTCCTGCCCAAACTAAAGCAGCACAAAAAAAACGAATTCAGCACAAAAATAGCACATAAAGAGCACAAAATTCTGGTACTTTTCGATTTTAGTTTGGACACGGTGGGGGTGCTAACTTTCCGGACCTCCCGCCTGCGACGATCTTATTCTCATCACCAACGATGGTATAGGCTTGCAGGATCGTTTGGACACGCTGCAGGAATACTGCGCAATAAATCGACAAGACGTTAATACAAAAAAAAACAAAAATACTGGTATGTCAAAAAGCAGGGCGCACTTAAAAGATCAAGAAAATTAAGTTCAACAGATCCACACTCGGCTTCGTCAGCGAATATACATACTTGGGCATCCCTTTCTCCCGATCCGGACTATTCGAAGGTGCGTCGAATTACATGGCAACCAAGGGTAGGATTGCTTTGGGCACAATATGGACTCCAGTGATAGCTACGAGAATGAACAGTTGGGACTCGAGACTGAAACTTTTCAACGCCGTGGTTGCCTCAACCATTTTATACGGCTCGAGTATCTGCGGGCTCAGCAACACTGAGGAAATAGACAAAATCCAACAAAGATTTTCCAAACTGATACTCGGAGTACCGATGTGGACTCCTCGATATTTGATAAGGCTAGAGATGGTTACGTCCTCGCTGGAAGTACAGGTTGAGCGAGTCATTTCATTTTTCGCGAAGATGTTTAAGACGCCGGCAAGACGCTTCCCTTGCTTGGCTTCAGACCGTCTCGTTGCACTTGACGCATCTGCGGCCAATGTACCCAAATGTAACTGACACATTCAGTTAAGAGTGTTAATGACAAAACAAGGTTTTTAAAATGTTCTAGTTAATGTCAGTGCTAAGAGTCTTGTTGCGAACCTCCCCGTTTTACTCGAATCCATCCAATTATCTATTTTTCACTCCGACGCGGTAAGAGCCCTGCACTCGACTATTAACCCTACGTACACGATTATCAATTCTCTGAATATATTAAGATGCAAAGACTATCTAAAACTTAAGATCCCGCTGGAATATGCAAGGACTATGGCCCAATTTCATCTCGCTGGCTCGTCCACTCCTTGGTCTTTTAGAATTGAAAACACCTTGTACAAATTCACGGGTAAGGAACTATGTACACTTTGTTCAATGGAGGAACGAGAATCGCTTGAACACTTTCTGATTCATTGCCCGACTTATAATACGCTCAGATCTCACTATATTCAGGAAATTAGTTACCCGGCTATACTTGACCTTCACGAACCAGGCAATGATAATAAGCTCTATTACTATATAATAAATAGCTGTAAGTTGCGAGTCTCTTAGATGAGATAAATAGATTTAAGGAACTAGTTCACTTAAGATGACTTTTTTCACCGAAATATACAATATGCTAACCGTGTTATAGTTATGTAAATCATCACAACTTTGTAATGAGTATTTACCTCAAACAAATATATATTACTACTCTTTTCTTATTGCTTTTTTGTCATATTGTAAGTTCGAGAAATTTTCAAAACAACGTAGTTACGCGGAATCCGCCGGTCCCGTAACTCGATGTAGTGAAAAACGCAGCATCGATAGTCAATCGAAAACACGCCGTCAACACAGCTAGACGCGTCAGTGAATAAATATAATCTCAAATAAATAAAGATAGAAGTCATCGTTTAAGGGCTTACATACACTTGTAATTTTCAAAAAATCGTTTTTTTTGTATTTTCTGAATATACATATATTGGAGCATATACGCTCAAAATTTTATGTCAATCAGACGAATATTTTCGAAGTTATAGACACATTTATGAAGGCGCGTTAGGGAGGCGCGTCTCACAGTTTGAAACTTTAAACGCGTTTTTCTCAAAACTATGTTTTCAAAATCGGTGATCAAGATTTCTCGAAAACGGCTGAACCGATCAGTCTCAAATTTTAACGCAACCTTTTTAACTAGATTTTTTAGTAATTAATCGAAGATTTTTTCTCCGATAAATATTTTCCATTTTATAAACAATTTAAGGCTTAAATTTTCGTTCAAAATCGAGTCTTTTATTTTAAGAAGTCGCCATTTTGTCAAAAATTATTTTTTCGCTAATTCCTTCGATTAAATACTAGATAATGTATTATATTAACGAAATTTATTTGGTTTTTTCATTTCAGATAATCCGGTCCAGAGATATCGTGATCACCGCAAAATTGGTTTTTTTTGCGGAGCTCTAGGAGATCGGCGATAGCAACATTCGCGATGATTATTTTTACAAATAAAAAATATGTTAATATATTATAAGGTTATTATAATATGTACACCAATTTTCAAATTAATAAATTAAATAGTCTGCGCGAAAAAAATTCTTGAAAATCCGTCTCTTTAAAGCCTTCTAACTGTATGTACCCCGTTAACCATGTTTCTCTTATTTAATAATACGTGCCTAGCACCGGTTTAATGGCAAAGAACACTAACATTTTAGTCCTTCAAGCCAGATCAACCAGATCATTAGTGAGCATCGTCTTTCAAGTGTATTCGTTGATGCCGAGATAGTGCAGTGCGTGCGACCCATCGTATTTCTCATTAATCGACGACAGGCCGCATCAGCAAATAAAAATCGGGGTGTGTGCAATCACACGCCGCGGAAGTGAATACTGGTATGCAATTCGCTGACACGACAAATTATTTCTGCCGATGAATTAACCTTTAACTGGCACAACTCCTCCATATGACATTACTGGCACAAGGGGTATTTATTACCCCACGTATCCAAATGCGTTTTGCGCAGCCGCTATTGAATATTCTTGCATGAAAATTTAATCCGATATGGTTTCGAGTATGTTTATTAAAGTATAATCGGCTTTGTAGTGATTTGTTCGATTTAAGTTAGTTAAAAAAAAGCTTCGATGAAAAAACCTAAAAAATGAATTTTTTTCACTTAAAAATTCATAACTTCCCTAATTTTTGAAATGTTGAGCTGAAAATTTACAGTTGTACTTTCAAATTAGTACACTTTGAGGAAAAAATTAGTGCGATATCGATGCTTCCAAAAAAGGTATTTATTTTGCAAAATGAAAGTGTGAATTTGGGGTAAAATGAAGCAACACATTATTAAATATCCAAATCCATTCTTTTAATTGAAAATTGCAAAAGTTATAATAAAAATAGGAGAAAATAATTATTTCATCATAAATTAATGTGAAAATGATGGAAAGTGCTGAAATTTTCATTCATAGCCGACACATTTGATGCATGATCCTGCGTGGTGCTCGTGGCACATCGGGCGATTGGATCAGGTGATTTGTTGAGACTCCAAATGAACTTATTCACTCCATTTTTTCCTCCTTTTCCGTACAATTTTTGTTGTGGTCATCCACGTGATCGACAACGAGGCTGCTTTAATCGCTCACTAAGCGGAGTATCATGGAGAGCATTTTCCTCCTCTTCTCTCTGACGCTGTCGTTTTGTTCGAGGCGCATTCTCAGCTTCCTCTTCCAATTCATCTTCATCATCAGTGTCTGAATAATCCGTATCAGGCTCGTGTTCCAAATCTGAACCATTATTCTCTTCAGCATCACTCCCATCCCCGCCAATGTCGGCTTCATCATATAAAGTCTCTAACATCTCGTTACGAAGCAACCGTGGCCGAAGATTGTATGCCATCTAATACAGTACTACCTCTCTAAGAGAGAGGTCTAGGGCGGTTAGGGGAAGAAAATCTGGAGAAATTCGTCGCCGGAGCCTTCTCCCACCACTAGGTTAGAGCGATCGATATTCGCGCATGTGGTAGCGTTTTCGTGTTTCTCCACGCGACCTCGACAAGAGGACACGTGCCATTGCAAGCAAAAATTGTAAACAAGTTGCGGAAAGTGTTGTGTTTCGTCGTTTCATGCGTAAGTACATTGTACAATTTCATTAAATATCGTTGTGTAAATGAATATTATAAATAAATCTTGCTTTTTCTTCGCTTTCTTTTTGTTATGTTGTTTTGGTATATTTTTTTGCAATATTGTAACAAATATAACGCGAAACTTTGTAAGACTTTCAATAATATTTTCGTCACTGTATATACTTATACATGTGCGCCCACGCATGCACGCACATGATTTGTATATACCTATAAGGATTTTTAGTAAGAATCTCGATAAATATTGTGGCCAAACACGTGCGATTTGCTGAAATCGCGCGTGACCTCTTATCGAGGTGTCTGCGAGGCCTCGGGTATACCGGATATGCTCGAGCTAAGTGGGGGAAGCCATAAAAATCGATCAAGCGGAACGAAGGGGAAATTCTCTCTTACCGAGGGCTCTCTTAGAGAGGTAGTACTGTAAGTAAAAACGCATGAAATAGTGGGGAAAAAAATTATTTCACTTCACATGATGTACTTACAATTGAAATTGTAGAAAAATTATTAATAACAATCGTCCAAACTTTGTGAAAAAAAACTTTTTTATACACTCACGGCACAAGGGGTGAAAAATACCCCACGTTTTCAGGAAGTCTACTTCGAACAGCTGTTCAATGCACACTGAAGCTTGCCACACAATACAATCCCACTTTTTCTCCATTTAATGATGTCAACTGATGGTAGATGGCGACACTTGGTCCATTCTATTGAATTTAGTACATTTTATTCGAGCTCGAATAAACACTGAAGTATTTTTTATCCTGAGTGGCAGTTAAAGGTTACGAGGGAGAGAAAAGCCTACCACCAAAACTAACAAACCCAAAAAATTGTTAAAATTGTTTGAGATGTGATTTTTGAAATTGTTATGCTTTTAAATTGTTATTATTTTAATTATTATTATGTTTAGTGCCCTCTGAACGTCCCCAAACGCCTTTCAAGGCCTTGGAAGTGTACTGATTTTCTCCGCACGACCTGGATTTTTTCTTTTTTTTTCGAAATTGTTATTATTTTTTCAGAAATCGGGATTGATTGTATTTTTTTTAAATTGTAATTCCAACTGTTTTTATTATTATTTTTTATTGCTATTGTTTTCATTGTTAATTTTTAATTTGTTATCATTTCAATTGGTAATATTTTCCTTATGATTATTTTTTTATTGTTCTTTTTTATTGTCTACTTACATCGGCTGCAGGGGTGTGATTTTTTTTTTTTTTAGAAATTGGGATTATTTTGATAAAAATCATATTTTCTTTGTATTTTTTCTAATTTTTAAATTGTTTTGATAATTTTTATTGAATTGTTATTATTTTCATTCTTGATATTTCCAATATTTTTATTTGATTTTTTGTTTTTTTTCCGAAGTCTTTCGCAGAGCCTCTGAAGGCATCTGGATGCTTTGAAAGTCTAATTACGTTCGTTTGCACGGCTTGGATTTTTTTCTTTTTCTTTTGTTTTTTGAAATTGTGATTATTCTTGTAGAAGTTGTTTTTTTTTCGATTTTAATAGTTTTAATTATTTTGTTGCACGGTTATTATTTTAATTGTTAATATTTTCATTACTATTATTTATGCTGTGATTTTTTTTTCCGAACGCTTTCGCAGAGTCTATAATAAGTAATAAAATGTTGACACTCTGGATGCACAGTATCTCTCTCTCTCTCTCTCTCAATATAAATATATATATGGCAAGATCCATTACTTTTCGAACTTATCCTGCGGGGTTTGATCAGCGATTTGACTGCTGATTTTTTTTAAGAAAGAAGGTCATAAGAAAAGACGATCCTGAAATTTTCAGCTCAAAATAATAAAATTTTTTGGTGGTAGAAATTTTTGAATATAAACAAAAATCGATTTTTCAGTCATTTTCACGATTTTTTTGCACAAACTTCTTCGAGACTTGGGCAATCGAGTAGAATAGCATTACCCTTCTTTGACCTCCTATTTTCGATAAAAAAATAGTTCTTTAGGCAAAGCAAAATCCGATTAATTGTAGACCCCTTTCTTGAACTTCTATTTTCGCAAAATGTTGCGTAAATTTGAAACGCTGTCAGGACAAGGATTTTCAACGTAGACTAATTTCCGACGGCGCAAATTTTTCGTTTTGGTATTTATCATAATTACCTACACTAATTTTTAGAGGTTGCAACGTTCTTTTTCATAAACGGCCTCGCAAAGCCAACGAAATTCTGAAAAATCGCTGTTTTCAGATAGCTGTAACTTTTTTTTATCAACTTAAAATCACTTGAAATTTTCAGGGAATATACTTTATTATATCACAAAACAACGCTGAAAATTTCAATCTTGGTTTTGAACTGGTTTAGGAGCGGTGAATTTTTTAAATGGTCCAGTTTTCCTTGTAATCTTTCCTGTTTTGTGGCATTATCAATGACTTACCGAATCGCGCGTGTGAAATTTACACTCTTTTCTCTTAATAAGTGTAATGAAAAAGTATGAAAATCTTGCAAAATTATATATCAAAGTAATGTTATCAAAATTCGACTTAGAGCCCTATAATATCTACCGCTATATAAGAAAAACACATACTCTACGAGAATATGATTATTATAGTTATTTATAACAGCGATTTTTCAGAATTTCGTTGGCTTTGCGAGGCTGTGTATAAAAAGGAACGTTGCAATATCTAAAAATTAGTGTAGGTAATTATAGTATATACCAAGACGAAAAATTGGAGCCATCAGAAATTAGTCTACGTGGAAAATCCTCGACCTAACAGCGTTTCAAATTTACGCAAAATTTTGCGGAAATAAAAGTTCAAGGAAGGGGTCTGCAATTACCCGGATTTTGCTTTTGCATACAAAACTATTTTTTTATTGAAAAAAGGAGGTCAACGAAGGGAAATGCCGTTCTACTCGATTACCCAAGCCTCGTAGAAGTTCGTTCAAAAAAATCGTGAAAATGACTGAAAAATCGATTTGTTTTCAAATTTAAAAATTTCTACCGCCAACAAATTTTATTATTTCAAGCTGAAAATTTCAGGATCGTCTTTTTTTATGACCTACTTTCTTAAAAAAAATCGGCAGCCAAATTGCTGATCCGACCCCGCAGGATAAGTTCGAAAAGTAATGGACCTTCCCATTTATATATACTAGGTTGGTTGTTATTTAGGGGTCGGACGAATTTTTTATCAGAGGCCCCCCAAATCCACTCCAAATAATTCAAAAACAATACCCTAATTTTTTTCAAATTTTTATCTAGACTCTAACCCTACCCAAAATGCGGGTCGATTTCCCCATTTGAAATACACGTGTTTTGGCCATTTGCTCAGCGTATATTTTATTCTGAGTGTAATAATTTTTCAAAAATTCTGTAACTACGAGATTTTATCGAGACTACTATTTGAGGAAAAATTGACATTGTCATGCGGGTAAATCTACACGAATTGCACACCCTTTAATCTGATTTTTATTCAATGCAATAAAATATGGTGTCTGTATGTAAAAATGATAAATGTTTTATAATTTTCCTCTTCTTAGAGTCACGCAGTATTGTGAGATAGGACATTTTATACCAATTTTCAGTTATTCAGCCTTCCTAATTTTCGTATGGGGCATTCCATACCAAGTCGACCTAAGTGTGACCTTCGACCTCGCTGATTTCGTTCACGATTTTTTATATGATTCTTCCAACTTAAAATAACATTCAGAATTCGTTTCAGATTATTAAAACCAAATTTGAGTACGTTATGATTTTTTGAACATTTTTTTTCGAAAACCTTGAGGGCCGAAATTTAAAAATTTGAAAAAATTATTAAAAATCCGGTGTCAAAAATGAAAATTTTTGACCCGAAATTCATTATGTCCAGGATTTCCCTTCCGCCTCGATTTGCGGTTTTTTTAGATTTTTAAAAATAGACGTTTTAACAAAAAAATTTCAATCTAATGCGTAAAACACAGAAAAAAATCTGCCCACTATGGGTGATAGCTTGGGAATTATTATATATATTCAATTTTTTCAAAAACGTTTTTTTTTCAAAAACAATTTTTTTTTTTAACTGAGGGATGTTTGGAAAAATATGAAAAAATTATAAGGGTGTATTTTAGACTCAATGCGATCATATGAAAAAAAAACAAATAAATCCGAGAGGGTCAGCGTCACGGGTCTACACACTTGGGCTGGAATACCTCATATATATACTGCGAAGATAAAGACGCAGTATGAACGCACACATAACTGTGGACACACACATACGACGGATGGAACGACACGCATACACGCTGCTGTCCTATATACATACTAAACACGTATACGTGGTAATAGTGGTAATGGCCTATCGCTCTCTCTCTCGCTCACGCATCACTCTTTCTCTTTCTTCTTGGATAGAACGACGCGCATGCGCGCCGCTGTCCTATGTAGGTACTAAACATGTACAGGCGGACATGCTATGACCTATCACTGTCTCGCTCACACATCACTCTTTGTCTCTCTTCTTGTATTCCTCCATTCTCTTGTCCGGTTTAACGGCAGACACGTTTAACGCATATGCTCAACGGGCACGTTTAACGCTACTTGGCTTTTGTCGCATAAGAAGTATTCACTCCAAAAATATAAAAATCTCGTGTGCATCCTTTTCATGGGACGCCGAGTAAGTGAGACCTTACATGGGTAAGGTCAGAGAAATCGCAGTCATCGGGATAGCCGGTCGTTTTTTTCGATTCTCGCGTGAAAACATCGGGAATCACGCGCATCGGAATACGAGTTGAGACCGACGGTCGTTACTACGGTGACCATTCGCTTCAGTAAAGTGACACTTGCGGCTTGATAGAACAAAAATAGCCGAAGCCGCTAGCGTGATCTCGTCCAAAATGATAAAATCAAAGCGCAAGCAAATAAAAGAAAATCTCACGACAGTTCGTACTTATTTAACGGATTTAAACGTACCGCAAACCTTGATAATCGAATTGAGATGAGAATTCAGTTTGAAACGAAATATTTCTCTATAACAGTCGACATTGAAACATTGTTTAAGAAAAAACTCGAGGCGTCTCAGCCTGCGCACACGTCTCAGCAGGGTAGCCCAATTCAAAATTTCGCAACTCAACGAGAAGGAACTTAGATGTCGCAGGGAATAAACGTCGCAAATGATCATTTAAATCGCCTGCGTGTCAGTTTGCCGACAATTTCAGAAAAATACAAAGAATGGATCCCATTTCGAAACATGTTACAGAGCATGATTTACGATACTTCTACGCTTCCAAGCGTTCAATAAATGCAGTATCTCATTTGAGCATTGTAGAGCGAAGCTCATTACATCGTGAGCTGGCTGGAGGCTTCTGAGGAAAATTATGCGGAAGCTTGGAAAATGCTAAAGGATCGATATGACGACGGCAGTCTGATTGTTTAGAAGCATCCGAGCGTTATTCGCGCAAACTCCATCAGCAAAGGAAAATCATATCAGATTACGACGTCTGTTAAATAACATATTGAAGCATCTTCGTGCACTGAAAGCTTTCAAAAGGCCTACATCTCAATGGGACGATTTAATGATTCATATTGTTACAGTCACACTGGATTGACATCTAGCAAAGAGTGGGAACGACGATTGAAAAGGGTCAAGTACCTACGTTGGTCCAGCACAGAGATTTTTTATCTCAGCAGTGCAGAGCATTGAAAGCAATTAAAGCATTATCTCGCACGCAGCAACCGATATCTGTGGCTTCAAAAGATGGCAAATTAGATTACAGCAAAGGTACAACTGCCCATATTGCGATGACAAATTTGGCATATTCGTACTGCAGAAAAGGAAGACCACGCGATATACAAATGTATCGACTTCACGACTTTGGAAGTGGGTCAACGTATCAAAGAGGTAAAATCATGCGAGTAATGCCTTAATTGATTGAAGCCTGCAAGCTACCAGGCAAGAGAGTGCGGAGCAGGATCATGCTGAAGATGCAATAAACGTCACAATACTCTGCTTCATTTCGAGCAGACGTTGAAACCACAGAGCCTGCGATGAATATAGCTTCTCCGAACACAGAAAAGGTAATAGCAGTGAATGTAAATCACGCAGCAATCGGGCAAGAACGGCAGGTGCTTTTTGCAACGGCAATCCTTAATATCGTTGACGTAAGCGGTAAACACGAGTTTGTGGAGCATAGTTAGACAGTGGATCACAATCTTGTTTCATAATAACGAGCAGCATTAAGACACTCGGTCTTGCAATATGCGATGCGTATTCCGATTTCAGTTTTAGGGGAGTTTTCGACACAAACGCGTAGCCGAGTAAAAATAACGTTGCAGTCGAGAATCGACAGGTTTCAAGCCAAGCTCGATTGTTTGGTAATCGAAAAAATTACGAAAGCACTCCGCGTAGATCGACTCCACTAGCATGAGTTGCACATTCCGGACGGAATAATTTTGGCAGATACGAAGTTGCACCTGCCGTCGTGTGTGGATTTGCTACTCGGGGTAGAAATCTTTATGGATTCTACTATGCATCGGAAAAATCAAGGTTGCGGAGGGTGAACCGATCTGATAAAAAACACTTTTCGGTTGGATAGTCTCTGGTAATTTCATGCCACAAGACCGACCAATAACGGCCACGACTAGCAACTTCGTAGTCAGCAAGCAGCTCAACGCAAATCTCACTCGGTTTTGGAAAACCGAACATACAGAACGACAGAATACGCGAACTGGAAAGAAGCTTATCTGTGAGGGACATTTTGCACAGACCTATACGTACAATGCTGAAAGCAGATTCATTGTACATTTGTCAATGAAACGAGAAGAATTCGAGGAATTGGGAGGCTCGCAAGACATCATAGTTTAACGATTTAAAATATAGGAACGAAAGTTTGAGCGAAAATCTGCTCTCAAAAGGGAATTCAACAAAAATTCGACTCAGGATTTATGTCCACCCTTTTATGCATTCACCACATCATTGTGTAGTGGAGAAAACAAGCACCATCACAAGGGTCTTCTTCGTCGAGTCTTGCAAGACAACAAGCGGCCTCTTTCTAAACGATGTCTCAATGGTTAGTCTTGTTTTGCAGCAGGATTTGTTTTCACTATTCCTTCTAGTTAAGAAGCTTGGTGCCATTTTGCTATATGATTTGTTCGTCTTTCATGTCGATAGGGATGAAAGTTTATGTCAATACAAATCAATTTAGACATCCAGTAAATGAAAATCGTATGTCGCTGCGATTTCAAGTCACTGCGTTTGAAAAATGATAAAAAATAAAGCTACGAAATCATGTGTTCATATCTGCCTCTGGGGCTGCTGGTTTCATTGTCATATTAGAGCTGATTATCTCCAAAAATACTTCTCCGATAAAAAATTAAGTAAAACGAAACTTCAAGGGTTCAAAGTGAGACGTTTGGAAAAATGTTTCTTGGTGCCAAATTCAAAACAGAGGTGTTAAGATGGTCGGCATGTTTGTTTTTTTAATAGAAGCCAAATTTTTTTTCACTAGGAAATTTGTCAGATCAAAACTACCCACACGGAACTAAGTGTCCATTGAACGTCCATCGATCATCCATAGATCCTTAACACGACCACATCGACGATGGACGGAATGCAGATATCTATTAAACATTCGTGGTATACTTTCAATTGGACGAAACCCGATCGATCACACATGACATATATTGGATGTCCACGACACGTGCTATTTCTTGAACTATAAATATACACAATACGGCCATCCATCGTACGTCCATGGAAAGACATTCAATAGCTTTCAATTCAGGATAGTAATTAAACATCCATTGGACGTCACAGGTTCATAAACGAAAATCATATTTGGAGGACGTCAATTCAACGTATATTGGATGTTCCATGTAGGATTTCATATAGACATGAACCTAGAAGGTCTAATATTGTGTCCAATTACTATCCTAAAGTAAAAGCTAACGAATCTCTACCTGAGAACAACCCATGGATGGCCGTATTGTGTATATTTGTAGCTTGAGAAATAGTACATGTCAGGTACTTACAATATACGTTGTGTGTGATCCATCGCATTTTGTTCAATTAAAAGCGTTCGTCCTCTAGATGTATATTTAAGTATTTCGGGCAGCTACGATATGCGTACACCAATTGACCGTCTTATATACCTATAAATTACCTCTACCGAAGGATAACGCAGAAGTTTATTCTACGTCCACGACACATATTTTCAGGGCTGTAAATATATTCCGCGCGTAACCTAACAGCCAGGGGACGTCCAATAGTCGTGTACGTTGGATGGAAATTTCATTCCGGAGGAGTCCATGGATATTTCCTGAACCACTAACGGAGATGCGAAACGGCAGCGATTCTATGTGCTGAAAACGTTTCGTAAACGTACCCTCAGATAGTTTTTAGAAGTACCTATAAACCCAATAAGGTGACGTTTGATGTACGTACTTAAGACGAAATCCAATGTTGCAAAAGATGTCTAATGATTATCTATTCTACGTCCCTCAAGGGGGGGTGAGTCAGCAAAAATGAATAAATTAACAATTGAAGAAAAAAAATTTTTTTTACGTTCCGTGATATCTGTTGCACTTACTTCTCGAGCCATAAGACGGCTTTCAATGATATCCGTCACTCACGCAGCAATATTATTTGTTATATCCTTTCAACTTATATTAGGGTTCCCCCCTACCCATGACCATTAAATCAATATAATAATATTAAATCTGAGCATACTAAATAACTATATACTATAAATATTATTATTATAATATTATTATATTATAACTATACTAATATACTATAACTCTAACTACATAAACTATAATAATTAAACGATAAGAGACGCGACGGTCAGTACACACGTATACGAGCCCACGCACACATAGCCCACGCGCCACACACACACACATACATGCTGCGCGGCGTATAGCGCGAGCCAGCGGAGAGAGAGAGGGAGCGCCGCGTAGTACCGGCTAGTGCGCTAGATGGCGGGCGCTCCCGCAAGTGGATCGCGACGCCGCTGCGCATAAATAAGCGAGAAATGATCGATTAAATCAGTCCTCGATTAGCTGAAAAGCAGATCGAGACCGAGCGGTAACGAGAATATATCCATCTCGATTTCCAGGAGACTCGCTGTGCCATAAGCGAGGGCTCCCCCCATTTCTTCACCACGGGTTTCGCTGAGCCATAAGCGAAGACCCGAGCATTGTACAAAATCGAAGTTGTCTTTGAAAATAAATTACTTCCTATATCAGTTAACTAGTCTCTTGTCAATGCCTCCGAAACATAGTCCCGCCTACCTTCGCCGACAAATTCGACGCTTGCAAGAGCGCCGACCGTGGCAAAAGTTCATAACGAACCCTCAGTTCGAGGATCCCCGGACTCACTCCCAGAGGACGCTCCCGGCTCTCTCTTACCAACCAGCGCCGCTCGATCCCGGCGACACCGCTGAAAAAATGTATCGGGTTTTTTCAAGTGTTTTCGGCTGTAATCCCCGGTGGTTTGGACACCACCTTAGATAAGTTTGTCCCAATACCTCATTGCGATGGGTGGGAGTCGTCACACGGTTTCGGGGGTGGCATTCGCGCGGTCCTTATCGCGCTAATGTGTATCTCTTAACCGGGTGAACGACTCACTGAATCGCAATGGAGGAGGTAACTGCCTAACCATCCGTTGATAGTCGTGCGAGAGTCCTCTCGCGCTACTATCGGGGGAATTAGGTAAGTTACCGGCTGTATCGGTGGAGGTCTTCTGCAGTTTCCCTCCACCCACGGCAAAATTGCGATACAGCTTTGAGTTTCGATTAAATCAAAGAAGGTGCGGGACTGCAGACCAACCTTGAAGTGAGGAAAAAAGCGGCTACATGGGCCAGTACCCGGGGCCACCCCAAAAGGGGGAATTAAACTTTAAAAAAAAAAAAAAAAAAAAAAAAAAAAAAAAAAAAAAAAAAAACCAGCGCCGCTTGTACCGACCCCAGAAAGGCAAAGGGACACGAAGGGACAGCCTGGAGCTCAGCCAGTCGACCCGCCCACTCCGAACGCTGGATCCGGGAACGTAGCTGGGACAACGCCCAGGGGTACACCAGCGCCACGGAAACGAGCTCACGCTGCACCTTCCAAGGTACCCGAGCGGAAGCCGACCCGGCTCCTTCGACCAACGACCGCCCCTCGAGGAGTCCTGTCGCTCACCAAGGTTCCGAGCCGACCAGGACCACGAGTTCGGAGCGTGATCTTCATCCCCGCGCACTCCGCGATCAAACTGGATCGAGCATAAGATCCCCGGCGACCAACGGCCCTTTTCAGGGCCACCTAAATCTCTACAGCCGAGGACGCTGCCCATAAGCGTGCCAAGGCGACCCCCCCTCTCCCCGCCGATTGCTCCGGACCCACGAGCTTTGCTCGGGCCTCGCCGGCTGCTCACAAGCCAGCGAGGACGCCCCGTAACTTCACCCCATTTCCATGCCACGAGTCTTAGCTCAGTGCTCGGCCCCCTTGTCCGCCGCACATAAGCAGGCAAGGCCCCCCAGCTGACACCGCCCGCTGCCCACAAGCAGGCACGTGTTACATACCCCTCACTAGACTCACCCTCACGCCCCAGGACACGAGCTTTGCTTAGTCCCTGGCCCCCTCGCCCGCTGCGCACAAGCAGGCCAGGCCCTCCGGACAACGCAGCCCGCTGCCCACAAGCAGGCGCGCGTTGAACCCTCCCCCCCCCCCCCGCTCCCACGGCACAACCACTGAACGTAAGCTGGTCACCGGAGACAGTTCCTGACCGACGCGTCTTCTTCCTATCGGGAGACGACGTCAATTGGCGCCCGACGTGGGGCTCGAAGGATAAAAAATAGCTCTCACGGATCCACGGCACTTTGCCTGCAGCTAGCCATACACCGCCGAACCTAGGCGGCCACCTCAACGACCACCCACTTCCGGGAGTGCAGACAACACCCGGTGGCGCTCAAGATCACCTCGAACATGGAGGATCAATATAAAACCCCCCTCTCGAGTATCCCCGAGGGCGAGAAGCCACCCCAGGATACGAAAACCAACACCGAACTCGACACGAACACGTCCGAGAGGTTCCACCCCTCTCCGAGCGTACCCGGCTAAACCTCCGAAAACCGGGCCAGGTACCATTAAGGACCACGGGGCAAGGGAGAACCACCACAGAACTCAGTGTCTCCCCTCATATCAATACGAACTCCCGCGTACACACCACAGACGTCCGGAAACAACGGGACCAACGCCCGTCCTACCAAATTACGCAGAGGCCTTCCAGGGACGCAGGGCACTACTTCATGCCCTTCAGGGACTACCTCGACCACAGATACCAGCCTACGCGGGCCGCGACTACGAGGATCCGATGCGCTTCATACAACGCTGTGAAACTTACTTTACGGAAGCCAGGATAAGCGTATCGGCATGGACCGGAACTGCCACCCACGGCCTCACAGGGGAAGCCGAAAAGTGTTGGGCTTACTACCTCCCTCTTGACATTGAGTGGGAAAAATTCGGCGAATTTCTCCTTGCCCGATACGATAACCCGGCCATATTGGCTAGACTACACGCCCAACTCTTTTCCAAAAGGCAGGCCGAAAAAGAGAGCGTCGGGGCCTTCTTACAAGAGAAGTACTCATTGTACCAACGCCTCCGACCCTCGGAACCTGAAACGACGAGAGTCAGCACCATGATGGAGCTCCTGTGACCCGGGATCAGGAGCACACTCCGCCGACACGAGCTCTCGTCCTACTCATCTCTGCTGACAAAGGCACTGGAAGCAGAGTACGATCTAGCAGAGTTACAACCTTCCGGAAAACCTCGCAAGGAGGAAAACCGCCCAGAAAAGAACCCCCAACGCGAAATGGCACAGAAGCTCCCGAAGTGCTGGTACTGCCCAGAGCACCATTTCCATCGGGATTGCCCGGTCTATGCCCAAAAACGGGCCGAACGGAACACCCAGCCGGAAAACTAACCAAGGGCGGTAGCGAGCCCCACCACTGCCGTCGACTGAACATAAGACTCGCAGAGAGGAGTGGGGAAAAAAGGAAGTTACCACACCTCCTGGTCACCATCAATAGCCAAGAGGTGTTCGTGGCTATAGATACATTCGCGAGCGACTGCTTCCTCCAGCCTCAGTATGTACCCAAAGGAACGCCTATACAAAGGATAACCTCGAATGCCAACCTCGCCAGCAAGGAATCAAAGATGCCCCTAACAGGGAAGGTAAGCGTCGAAATTACGATCCAAGGACATGCCCTAACGGTACTCGCCTGGGTAGCCCCTACGTCGCAGGAACCGCTTATATTAGGATACCCCTGGCTCATGGCGCAGCGCGCTATCTACGATATCTGGAACAGGGTCATGTACCCAGGCACTGACCAGAGGTTCTCGGCACGACTGCTAAACGCCCCAGTACCCGAAAAAAAACAAGCCGCGTGGACATGGCAGAAATCCAGCACGGCTTCCCGACCCACCTATTAAAGGCACTCGATAGTCTGCTACAGCGCTTTGGAAGGCTGTTCCAAACACAGGGCCGACTACAACAAACCCAGACAACACGACACGAGGTACGACTTACCTCAAGGCGCCCGTTCCGCACACCAAAGTACCAATATTCGGACAAAAAAAAGAAAGTGATCAGGGAGAAAGTAGAGGAGATGCTGGCGGACGGAATGATCGAGTCATGCTCCTCACCGTATGACTTACCCATAGTCATCGTCGAAAAAAGGACGGACGCCCCCGGTTCTGTGTCGATTATCACCGACTAAACGCCATCACCGAAGACACTGCACAACCGATACCAAGGATCCACGACACGCTTAAACAATTGGGCACGGCCCGGGTCTTCACCACCATAGACCTAAAGAGCGGATACTGGCAGATCCCAATGGAACCCGCTGCCAAAAAATTAACGGCTTTTTCAACTCCAGACGGGGGAACGTACCAATTCCGGGTCATGCCCTTTGGGCTCAAGAACGCCCCGATAACGTTCCAACGTTTCATGAGTCAGGAAGTGCTAATCGGACGGATGAATAAAATATGCATGGTATACCTCGACGACATTATCATATTCTTACAAAATTGTGAAGAACATCTGCGACATCTGGCGTTCGTGCTGGAGAATCTAAGCATACACGGAGCAACATGCTCGATCGACAAATGCCATTTCGGAAAAAACTGGTTAAAGTATCTCGGACATGTTATCTCCAATGATGGGAACGAAGCCAAGCACAAACATGTGCAAGCAATCATTGAGCTACCCCCACCCCGAACAAAAAGGGAGCCACGAAGGATTCTGGAAACATACAACTGGCTCCGGGAGTATATTCCCCATTTTGCCGAAACCTCCGCCCCCCCTAACGAAATTACTGAGTGGAAAGCACGCCTTCACGTGGACTGCGCAAGCACAAACTGCACCTACCATCCACAAGCTAACCCCACGAAACAACGGAATCAAGAGCTAAAAAAGGGACTGCGGCTACACATAAACGGGGGGATCACCATGGCTGGGATCTCCACCTTCCAAACATACTTTTCGGACTACGGACCCGCAGAAATGAGGTGACGGGATTCACACCAAGCAAGACACTACTCGGGTGCACGATACGCCGACCAGGGGAATGGCGACTGGCACCTGACGAGCGGCACAACCCAGAATGGTCGGAGAAGGAAGAACGGGTGCGACAAAACCAAGAAAGATACCAGCAAAAATACGCACAGAAACCACAAAAACCACCGCAGTTCCAACCCGCCGATAGAGTATATACGAAGACGCACCCACTATCGGACGCCACGAAGGGGTTTCACGCCGGCCTTGCCCCGAAATGGGACGGTCCATTTGCCGTAGAGCAGCACCTTGGCGGGAATATTGGTATACATAATCAACCAACGAGGAAGGCACTGCAAGGTACACGGCAACATGCTGAAACCAGCTTACGAAAACGACGCACCTGTGGTAGAGTTACAAGGCTGTAACGACCACGCGCGAGCACCCCGCGAAAAGGAGACAGGACCGAGGGAATCGGCAGAAATGCCGAAGAGAGCACCGATGGTGACCCAGCCGTCGGCACCCGCGGGAGGCCCCCGCCGGAGAGGCCGACCCCGAAAAATGCGACGATCGCCAACGGATCTGCCAAGCGAACTGTCACCCCACCAGAGCGACAGCCGATATAACCTGCACCCACGCCCGAACCCCCCAAATGCAAATAATGTTAACACACACTAAAAAGAGTAGTAAAATTCATGACATTACGAAATAAGAGAGTGAGAATAATAAAACCTAAACCCCAGAAAAGCCTCAACTCTGGGGGGGTGATTGATATCCGCCGCTCACGCAGCAATATTATTTGTTACATCCTTTCAACTTACATTGAGGTTCCCCCCTACCGATGACCATTAAATCAATATAATAATATTAAATCTAAGCATACTAAATAACGATATACTATAACTCTAACTACATAAACTATAATAATTAAACGATAAGAGGCGCGACGGCCAGTACACACGTATACGAGCCCACGCACACATAGCCCGCGCGCCACACACACACACACATACACGCCGCGCGGCGTATAGCGTGAGCCAGCGGATCGCGAGGCCGCTGCGCATAAATAAGCGAGAAATGATCGATCAAATCAGTCCTCGATTAGTTAAAAAGCAGATCAAGACCGAGCGGTAACGAGAATATATCCATCTCGATTTCCAGGAGACTCTCGCTGTGCCATAAGCAAGGGCTCCCCCCATTTCTTTACCACGGGTTTCGCTGAGCCATAAGCGAAGCCCCGACCACTGTACAAAATCAAAGCTGTTTTTTAAAATATATTACTTCCTATATCAGTTAACTAGTCTCTTGTCAATGCCTCCGAAACGGAGTCCCGCCTACCTTCGCCGAAAAATTCGACGCTTGCAAGAGCGCCGGCCGTGGCAAAAGTTCATAACGAACCCTCAGCTCGAGGATCCCCGGACTAACCCCCAGAGGACGCTCCTGGCTCCCTCTTACCAACCAGCGCCGCTTGTACCGACCCGAGAAAGGCAAAGGGACACGAAGGGACCACCTGGAGCTCAGCCAGTCGACTCGCTCACTCCGAACGCTGGATCCGGGAACGTAGCTGGGACAACGCCCAGGGGTACGGAAACGAGCTCACGCTGCACCTTTGAAGGTACCCGAGCGGAAGCCGACCCGGCCCCTCCGACCAACAACCGCCCCTTGAGGAGCCCTGCTGCTCATCAAGGTGCCAAGCCGACCAGGACCACGAGTTCGGAGCGTGATCTTCATCCCCGCGCACTCCGCGATCAAACTGGATCGAGCATAAGATCCCCGGCGACCAACGGCCCTTTTCAGGGCCACCTAAATCTCTACAGCCGAGGACGCTGCCCATAAGCGTGCTAAGGCGAACCCCCCCCCCTCTCTCTCCGCCCCGATTGCTCCGGGCCCACGAGCTTTGCTCGGGCCTCGCCGGCTGCTCACAAGCCAGCGAGGACGCCCCGTAACTTCACCTCATTCCCGAGCCACGAGTCTTAGCTCAGTGCTCGGCCCCCTTGTCCGCTACACACAAGCAGGCAAGGCCCCCCAGCTGACACCGCCCGCTGCCCACAAGCAGGCGCGTGTTACATACCCCCCACTAGACTCACCCTCACGCCCCAGGACACGAGCTTTGCTCAGTTCCTGGCCCCCTCGCCCGCGGCGCACAAGCAGGCCAGGCCCTCCGGACAACGCAGCCCGCTGCCCACAAGCAGGCGCGCGTTGACCCCCCTCCCCCCCACTCCCACGGCACAACCGCTGAACGTAACCTGGTCACCGGAGACAGTACCTGACCGACGCGTCTTCCTCCTCTCGGGAGACGACGTCATTAAGAAAATGGCTGAATTACGGACCAAACATAAATAAGTGCACTAAAAATAAATAAATTTTAGAAGTTTTTTTTCAATCCGAAAAATTTGGTCTTTAATATAAAAAATACTGAGAAATCACTCAGAGTCAGCGAACTTTTTTTCGACATTTTCAAAGGATTTTTGTAAAAAAAAAAAAGAAAAAAAATGAAAAAAATTTCCCAATTCTGATTAATAGTATACCAACTTTTCTATAAAAATCCAAATGTTTTAGAAATTTTATGAATTCAAAAATGAAATTTTGTACAGTTTTAAGCTCAGTACAAAAATTAAAGACTCAAGAATTATCCTTGTAACTATATGCGAGCACGTTTTCCTCTTTTTCCCTTTTTTCGCCTTTTTTTCTCGTTCTCTACTTTTTTTTTGTTTTTTCTCTCTCCTCGATTTTTCTCGTTTTCTCCTTTTTCACGTTTTTTGTCGATTTTTCAAATAGCATTTGCTGGCCCGAGCGCGCTGTATTCAAAGTCCATATAAGTACACAAGTTTACTACTCTCATGTGCTTGCGCCCCGTCCGCAATATGGCGATCGCCCCCGTGTTTCAAACATGAAAATTTTATTTTCAAAGCACAATTCTATAGCGGTTATCTTATGATTTCTGTGGAGGAAACTGTGCGTCTGTAGATCTGTTAGTGCTTTAATATGAATATTCATACTAATCATCAATAACACAGTTTACATAAATCTTTTTATTCCCTATACAAATTTGTGAAACACACATAGTTACGGCCCTGCAGTGCCCAAAAATATGCACCCCCGCTATAGCCGTCACGCCGAGGTACGTCACACCAAGCCCTGTACTAATGACTAACCTATTCATGAGACTGTTGTCATTAGCAGTTCGCAAAATTCTATCGGTAGATTTGTGTTTATGGAATTCTTCGAATTTTTTTTCATTTCTTATCGTTTTATTGAGATCGACAGTTTTTTATCGACAAATATTGGCCAACGTTTCTGTTTATCTGGACGAAAAGAAGTGTTTGGTCCTGGCGCAGCAAATGGAAAAAAACGGAATTTCAGCACATGTGAATCACCGGTGAAATCTAAAAATGTTCCAGTAATTAATATTTTTTACCGTTCAACTGTATTCTAGAGTGGAACAAAAGGATTATTTAAAAAAGTGAAACCAGTGTTCAACATTTTTTCTTTCATGTGCCTAGTGTCTTGTACAATTATTTTCTACACAGGTGAATTTTATCTGCAGCAGTAAGGAGAGGAGAAAAATCTTCGCACTACCATCAACATTAGATGCTGTTTCCCGAAACCTGGGTCCTTAAATATTCTGCGTGTGATTCAGGAAATACAGCTCAATGGGTTTTATTCCAATTGGTGTCATTTTCTTCGCAACGAATCTCTCTATCATATGAACGCGGCACATTTTGATTGAAGTAATTTCCTTGGGGGGGGGGGGGTTGGCTTAAATATTGATTTAATCTGGTTTGATTAAACTTTTCCGAGAATGATGCGCAGCTTCAAAAGAGAGATTTAAAAAAATGTTGCCACATCGATACGATAGATACATCCAGTACGAAGAAAATGCGACTAGTTGCAATCAAATCCATTGAGCGGTCTCTTCTGAATCACATGCACACGAACATAAGTAGTGAAACTTTATTACCCGTTCACAGAAAATTATATCAAACCGACATAGCAAACATTGCTGAGAGAGAGGTAAATCTCGAAGCAGAATAGCAACGTTTGAGAGACGAAGAGAGACGTATAAATGAAGAAAGACAAGAGCTTGAACGATTGCGAGCACTCCAAAATGATCATCAAAATGCGGAAGCAACTCGACAGATCGATCTAACGGCCGATGTAAATAATCCAATTAACGGAGATCTGGTCAATGGGCTCGTTACACACCTTCAGAAACTCAAAATAAATATAAGTATACCCAAATTTAACGGAAATACTAATCCTCTCGAATATCTTAAGGATATTGGAATATATTTCAAATTTTAAATCATACGTGCTGAGCACCGAATCACTGTCACTAAAAATATTATTGAGGGCCGAGTCAGAACGTGGTACGATACTGTAAAGAATACTGTAAAGAATGAACAGCTTTTCTCCGATGAGTTTCTGTTTTTCGCGCGTAAGCTAACGTCATTGGATCGGGATCGTGCGAACGCCATATTGAATTTGGTTTAAAAGCATGAATTGACATTTTTTATTAAACCTAGTTTAACTCATAAGCATCAGATCAAATTAATAAATTCTAAACAAATATCACATCACTCGTACCCTGTGCCGATATGCTTGCGCGATTATGTTCGAAAAGAAATCAAAAACATGTGCAATTCAGGGATCATAGAGCGCGAAAACGGTCGTATTGTAATCCGTTGCGCATTGTTGCGAAGAAGGACGGACGCGTGAGAGTTTGTCTCGATGCTCGGTACCTTGACGTGATAATTGAGGGCAAAAATGAATCACCCCTCTTATAAACGAGGTAATGCAAAAGCACAGTGGAAAAACTTGTTTGACGACACTAGATCCAACACACGGATATTGGCAAATTCCATTCACAAAAGAGTCGCGAAAATACACTTCGTTTTTATTTGACGGAAATATGTATCAATTTAGAATTGTCCCGTTTGACCTTAAAACATCCGGAAGTGGTTTCATACGGGCATTAAGTTTGGCTTTTCGCGATGATTTTTCTGAGTTTTTAACGTACTACATTAACGATTTACTTATAGCATCAGAGAATTTTTTTCAGCATTCAAATCATCTTGAGAGAGTATTCGAAAGAATGAACCATTATAAATTTACTCTGAGACTGAGTAAAGCTTTTTTTTTGTCAGGACTCGGTCAAATTTTTGGGTTTTATTCTTTCCGGTAGAGGAATAGTTTTCGATCCTTCTGAACTCGATTCTATCGTTAATTTCGAGGAACCGCGAAGCAAACAACAATTACAAAAATTTCTGAGCGTTCGTAATTACCACCGGCAGTTCAGCATAAAACACATGGGGTATGTAGAGCCACTGCGATCGCTGTTGAAAAAAGATACAGTTTGGCATTGGATTGACCAACATTGAACGTACTCTAGCATATCGAGAGTTACACAATAATTTCAAGCAAAAAGTGGAGTTGTCACATTACAAGACAGATCAAACGTTTTATTCGCAAACTGACGTCTCTGATGAAGAAATCAGCGGTATTTTGTTTCAAATTGACGATAAAAATGACAAAAAGATAATATCTTCGGTTAGCAGAGGACTTATACAGGCGAAGATGAATTATACAACTACCGAGAAAGAGCTCCTCGCTATTGTCACGATATGTCACGTCTCTCTTTCGCCAAATTCTTATTTCGCGAGAACGGACGTGGACTCACGGTCCCACGTTAAAACGTTCGCGTCAGCGGATTCCCGAGGCTTATGTGTTGTATACATGCGATCATCTCATGTGAGGTGATCACACGTCGCCACCGCACCAACGATGGTCAGCACCTTTTAACACCTTGAGCGAGCTCACGTATGACCCTCAAGAGCATATACGCGCTGCTTCAGGAAAAGCAAAATTGCAAAAGTACTTGCTCGGCTCGCCAACGTTCCAAGGATCGTTGCGAAGTCAAGCCACTACTTTGTTAACTATCGTCAGGTAAATCAAGGAAAATGACTTAGCCTGGAGCTTGTCGTAGCGGCTTAATACCCTGTGCAACCGTATAAGGTTAATTGCGCACACTCGAGTTGAGCTTGGTGCGACACGGGGGTGCGCGCGTAGACCTGAAAGTCTCGGGCTGTTAACCAACAAAAATGTAATTATTCAACCAAATATAATTATTCGACAAAATATAAGTATCCAACAAAAAATAGTTATTCAACAAAATATAACCATTCGATCAAATATGAACACTCATACAGTTAAAAATATTCAACAATTATAACTGCTAAACAATATAGTTATTCATAAAAAACCGATTAATCAACTAAGTTAATCAGCCTACAAACATAATTATTCAAGAGCAATATTATAACAACCAAACAATTCCACCCATAAACAATCACGTAGTGCTATTAACTAAGACAATCCATCCAAGTGTTACATACATACACTCCCGACCAAAAGTTTTAGGACCGATTTCGAGGTGCACAAAAAGTTTCACTGCTCTTTCAAAAATTGAGATATCTCAATCGGTTAAGCGGCCTTTTACAGGGGACATATTCAGCTTCATTTTGCCGTTTCGAAAAAAAATTTGGATTTTTTTTCAACCCGTTACACCCTCTTAAACATGGTCATTTTTCGGCTTTTTTTTGACGTTTTAATTTTGGTCCACAAGCAATGAATTTTTTTTTTAATTTTTTCTTGGATTAAAAACTTAAAGCGGGGAGTATAAGCTTCAATTCTGTTTTTCTAAAAGTTTCGTACGTTCATTTTTCGCGAAGATATTCAACTTTTCGCGAAAAACGACGAAATTTATAAAACGTAGCGTAACTCCCAAACTACTGGGTTTTCATAAAATCTTTAAGAGAATAAAAAGTTGCGGACACTTATTTTGGATACAGTAAAATTTTTTCAGATTTCATTTCCAACATTTTATTCGAAATTTTTTCTGTTAACGAAATTTTTTTTTTCCTTGCCACCTTTTGCTGTAATCACCGCTTCAACGATTCGTGGCATCCGGTAAATCAATTTATCGATTTATCCTTGCTTCAAACCGAACCAAGCTTCATGCAACTTCTTCCACAAATCTCCGAAAGATGTTGGACAATCAATTTGTATTTTCCTGTCAAGCTCTTCCCATAAAAACGCGATCAGGTTCAGGTCTGGTGATTGACCCAGCCACACCATATTCACGAGAATTTGTTTTTCCTCTTTATATTTAGGCAGTTTCTGCACAGACTGGAACTGTGTTTAGGATCGTTCTCCTGTTTCATGATCGTGATCCTGTTGTAGTTCCATCTGGATTAAGAACAATCGGTCGTGGTTTCATCATGCAACAGGATAACGATCCTAAACACAGTTGCAGTCTGTGCAGAGACAACCTAAAAAATAAAGAGGTAAAACAAATTCTCGTGAACATGGTGTGGCTGGCTCAATCACCCGACCTGAACGCGATCGAGCTTTTATGAGAAGAGCTTGACCGGAAAATATGAATTGATTGACCAACTTCTTCCGGAGATTTGTGAAAGAAGTTGCAGGACGCTTGGTCCGGTTTGGAGCAAGAACAAATCGATAAATTGATTTACCAGATGCCACGAATCGTTGAAGCGGTGATTGCAGCAAAAGGTGGCTTCGTTGATGAAAAAAACGTGTAGACAAGGGAAAAGAAATATTTCGTTAACAGAAAAAATTTCGAAAAAAAATGTTGAAAATAAATTCTGAAAAAATTCCATTATATCCAAAATAAGTGTACGCAACTTTTTATCCTCCTGAAGATTTTATGAAAACCCAGTAGTTTGGGAGTCACGCTACGTTTTATAAATTTCGTCGTTTCTCGCGAAAAGTTGAATATCTTCGCGAAAAAAAAAATCGTACGAAACTTTTTAAAAAACAAAATTGAAGCTTATACTTCCCGCTTCGAGTTTTTCAGCCAACAAAAAATTAAAAAAAAATTTCATGGTTTGTAGACCAAAATTAAAACGTCCAAAGAAAGCCGAAAAATGACCATGTTTAAGAGGGTGTAACGGGTTGAAAAAAATCAAAAAAACTTTTTCGAAACGGCAGAATGAAGCTGAATATGTCCCCTTCAAAATGCTGCTTGACCGATAGGGATATTTCAATTTTAAAAAGAGCAGTGAAACTTTTTTCGCGGCTCGAAATCGGAGCGGGTGTCCCCAAACTTTTGGTCGGAAGTGTCTATGAGGGATTCTCTGTCAATTCACCCACTTTTATTTCAACCATCTCAGATATGCCCCATAATTAGTTATATCAAAGTGATACTAAAAGGCATTCTATGTGAATTTTTTCAAATTTTTCAATTTAAAATTTTAGAAATCGCCGTTTTTTCCAAATGAATATATCTCGGAAACTTGGAGTAACTGAAAAAAATGTCGTTACATAAAAGTTATAGTTTCGTGTGAGCATTCGAGCGGAATATTTGAAATGATTTTTACGTTCCGGTAACGCTGATTTTTACCAAAAAAGGGTATAATTATTTTGTTATTCAAAAAAAGATATTTTTTTTTTACAGAAAAAATTAGTCTTTCAGTATACCTGAAGATATCGCAAGAAAATCGTCAGAGTGGCACGGATCGAGGTTCTAGGGTAAAAAATTAAAAACTCACAAATTAATTTTTTTTCTACCGGAACCTCGTTAACATATCTCGGAAACTTAAAGTTACTGAAAAAAATGTCTTCGGATAAAAGTTGTAGTTTTGTATAAGCTTTCAATCGGAATATTTGGAATAATTGTTACGTTTCGGTAACGCTGGATTTTTACCAAAAAAGGGGGAAGTTATTTTCTTATTCAAAAAAAGCGTTTTTTATTTGGCTGAAAAAATTATAAAGTCTTCCTGTATATCTGACGATATCGCAAAAAAATCCCCGGAGTAGCACGGATCGAGGTTCTAGGGTAAAAAAGTGAGACCACACAAATAATTTTTTTTCTACCGGAACCTCGATCCGTGCCACTCTGGCGATTTTTTTTGCGATATCGTCAGACATACTAGAAGACTATAATTTTTTGAGTCAAATAAAAGGAACTGTTCTCAATTAAAAAATAATGTCCCGCTTTTTAGGCACTTACTCTATATGTAAAGAGTGACTATTAGTATTGCCTTCCAAAAACCTATCTCTTATAAAAAATAATCATACAAACTTTATACCATCATATGTTGGCATATTATACAAAAACAAAATTTTTTGGATTTTCCGTCACCTGAGCCGTCCGTCTGCGCTCATAACTCAGCAACTCATGAACGGATCCGGTTCAAATTCATAGCACAGTTTTGTTTTACTATAATCTCAAAACCTTGTTTGACTCAATCCATTCAGAGAATGTTGAATATAAAATTCCCCAAAAAAACAGCCATTTTTAAGCCAAAAAGCCATTTTTGTGTCCGTCCAGAGTCAGATCTCCGTAACCTGTGAACCAATGTTTTTGTAACTTATAGACTTTCTTTATAGGATCATAAAGAAGTGTCCTGTAGAGTTTGAGACTTGACAGTTCTTTGAACCATTTTGTTTCAACGAAAATAACTTTTTTTTCAGTTTTCCACTCATTGCACGAAGATGCGTGAACGAATTTTTTTTATTTTCACCGTGTACTTTCATTTAAATACATTTCAACTATTTCAAGAGTTTAAAATTATTTAAACAATTTTAACATCGAATTTTTAATATTTTTGTTTTATTCATTGGTAACTTTTTAACGTTTTCGCCAAATGTTAAAAAGTTTGGCGAAAAAAACACTGATTGGACAAAAAGCTTAGACATTTCTTACTATTCGATAAAATGTTATTTTTCTTCAAAATATAATGATTGATAATTAGTACACTTTTATGTATTTAATTTTTTTTCAAATATTATTATTACTTTCATGCAAAAAAAAATTATATGAAACATAACCTTTTGTTCCTTAAATACACAATTTTCTTAATGAATAAAAAAACATCCCCACACAATACACCACACTACACTCGATCGAATTGCACAAATTATCACTTTAACAAATCATATGTCATATTTTTCAATATTATAATTTAAGTAAACAATAAAACAGCCGTGATCACAATGACAGATAAAAATCATCAATAAACGAAAGCAAATGTTGGCTGCATTATCTTGAATGCTTAAGCCCGAGACACAATGACAAGATCAAGAAATAAGGAATAAGAATCAGCCAATCGCCACGCACTTTAGAGAAACTACATCAATCGGATGGCTGATTTTATTCATTATTTCTTATTTTTGTCATTGTGTCTTCGGCTTTATTTACACGCTTACAACACGTATGGGGAAATTCTGGAACGGGCGGACTGCGCTCGAGCGCTGCATAATCTGGCATACCCATTGGTCAAAATGAGTTTCGGGCGTGGCATTGTGGCGCGCGAAATTCAATTTGATCAATAGGTACGCCAGATTATGCAGCGCTCAAGCGCAGTGCGTCCGTGTCAGAATTCTCCCCACGGTCGTACATACAGGTCTGGAAACTCGGCCGAATTTCGAGGGTTGGGGTGCCTTCCTTATCGAAGCACGAGAATAGTTCGTAATTTCGTCACTCCTCGTGTCTGCGATCTATGCGCTTTCTGGGTATTCTCAAGCTTAACCTCAAAATCCCCTTATCAGATATTATGCTCTCATACGTTGTGTTTTGCTGCAGTTGTGATTCAAATTATATTTAATAAAAAGAAAAGATTTTTTTTTATTTGGCAAAAATGTCAAGACGGTGCGCTGTTCCTTATTGCAATACCGGCCGCAAAGCCGATAATGCGAAGGTGTCGGTTTTCTGGGTGCCAGATGATAATATTTTGCGCTCGATATTCGACATGTTGTTGAATTAACTGGGAATCTCTCATGTTTTTCAGACCCGCTTGGAGTCGGAGGTTTTGAAAATAAGCATTTGCGTTTTAGTGCGGGTTATAATAGTCTACAATAATATTAAAAACAAGTGATTGAAAAGCTCGGCTATAGCGTTTCCTCTATCTCACTTCCCCCCACCCATCGTCATCCGTGCTTGCGCCGGAGAGAGTTTAGATCGCAGTGATCACAGTGACAAATTTATAAACTACACATCTGGCATCAATAAGCAACGTTCCCCCACCACGGGAGTTTCCAGACCTGTATGTACGACCGTGATTCACCCATACATCGGCATATCAAATGCTACTGGATATGACGCTCACAGAACTCAAAACGTTCAAGACGAAAGCAGCCTATGCTATCTCACTACCACGCACCGCGCCACACACATGATCAAATCTACTTAATTCTCGCTATTACAATTATCGACAAAAATATGGAAAAAAATGTTAATATCTTTCTGGCTGTTTTAAGCTAAAAAATTGGATTTTCTTTCTATGGGACCTCTTCGATTGAAAAAAATATATAAAATTCTACGTAAACAAACGAAATTTTTAAGATTTCACTGAAAATGGGATTCAAATAACTTCCCAATCAAAACATTTAAATGATATGATTGTTTAGATACTTTCAGATCATATAGATTATATTCAAATCTGTCTTTTCAATTATGATTATTAGAATTTATACGACTACTTGATGTTCACAATGAATCAAAGCGTTTAAATAACAGTGTGAGTACCTACTTATAGAATTCTTAAAATTCGGTCTGTAACTTTATGACTCATTGCCCCCATTGAGAATGAAAAATGTGACTCAATATTATCAAAAACAATGTTCAATAACATAAAAATAATACAGCGTTTACATACCGAATAAATGAAGATAATGGTCAAGAATACGGAGCACAAAGCCCCTCAACAAAACGTCAAGGGGGGATTGGGGGGTGGAGCCCCCCAACGAGTTCACGACGCGTACTTGTTTGGTAAAAAATCAGCGTTACCGAAACGTAAAAATTATTTCAAATATTCTGCTCGAAAGCTAACACAAAACTCGAACATTCATGTGCAGACTTTTTTTTCAGTAACTTCAAGTTTCCGAGATATTTATCGAGGTTCACGTAGAAAAGAAATTGATTCGTGTGTTTTCATTTTTTTACCCTAGAACCGCGATCCGTGCTACTTCGGCGATTTATTTGTGATATCGTCAGATATACTGAAATACTCTGTAATTTTTTCCGCAAAAAATAGCCTTTTTTTAATAAAAAAAAGAATTATCCTCTTTTTTGCTAAAAAATCAGCGTTACCAGAACGTAAAAATTATTTCAAATATTCCGCTTGAATGCTAACACAAAACTACAACTTTTATTTATGGACATTTTTTTTTCGTTACTTCAAGTTTCCGAGATATATTCATTTGGAAAAAAAACGAGGATTTCTGAAATTTGAAATTTAAAAATCTGAAAAAATTCACATAGAATGTTTTTTAGTAGCACTTTGATATAATCAATGATGGGGCACATCGGAGATGGTCAAAAAGAAGTGGCTGAATTGACAGAGAATCCCTCATATAACGTATACATATCCCCGCGCCGCGAGTGACCACGACTTACAGACGTTGCAGCGAGTGCGAGTCAACCCTTTGCGCCTTCGGGGCACTGGTGCGCGTAAAAGAATCCTAATCTAGTCATTCTAGACTAAAAAAGGGCTATTTTCTGCAATTACTCCGACACAGCGGGAGATCGTTTTATCTACTTTATTGTGACCTCAATAACATCAACCTGAGTTTTTTCTCTCGAGCGTGGACCGGAAATTATAGTAATTTTAAAAGAAACATGCAAATTTTGCGTTTTTCCCGAATAAGTCGTTCAGGACTAATCGTACGACCAAAGTAGTTATTATCAATCTTAAAGATGAGGAAATTCCCTACAAAACTAAAAAATCATTGTTATACGACAAAAATTGGCTGAGCTAGCGCCGATAAAAGTTAGACGTTATAGCGAGTCCCGAGTAATTTCACAAAAAACCTGCGAAATTTGCGTTATACCTGAATAAAACGTTTATGGTTGATCGTACGATCAAAATAGATGTAAAAAATCTTAAAGAAGATAAAATTTCCTACAAAACTAAAAGAAAAAAAATTCCGATACGATGCAAATTGGCTGAGTCAACGCCGATCAAAGTTTGACTTTATAGTGATTTTCAAGCATAAGTGACCGCCACGCCAGCCTTCTTTGCCTTGTAACTTCTCTCCAGGTTACTTAATCGAAAGAATGCCAAGAATAAACGTTGTAGAGTATAAAATTACCTACATTTTGAAAAAATATCAACCTTCTAGGCCTTATATTTTTGGAACCAGCGTTATCGAAAGGTGGACGATTGTTTATTGTACGTTATATCTTGATTTTTCGACATTAGCTGATTTACATTGACTATTCAGAAAATGTATACAAAAAAATAATTATTTACGATCAACATTTATTAACAAACATTATAATATCATTTATTTGAATATAATTTTTAAACCAATTTTTTTTATTCATTCTTTTGTTTTCTTTATTTATGCTGTGTAAAATGGTTATTCAATCATATTTTTTCACCTTCTAGGTGTAATATATATTATTTTTGGTTTAATTTTTCATATATATTACCTTGTTCTGATCTGAAAGGATCCTGAAATTTTTAGAAAGGTGTTTTTTTGTTTTTTCGAAGATGTGAATTTTGGAATGTTTCAAAACCGTGTAAATCCATGATCAATATTAAATTTTTTGTTAATTTTTTTTTGTATAATACTTCGTACCGATCTTGAAAGATCCTGAAAATTTCGCGATGGTGTTTTTTTGTTTCAAAAATTTAAATTTTTGAATTATTGGTAAACAATTTTTTTTTTTACCTTTCAGTTAAGTAAAGTTGAGCAATCATGTAGTTTTGTAATTTTAAGCAGTAAAAAAAGTAAAAGTCACAATATTTTGATAAGAAAATAAAAATTTGTTTACCAAAATTCAAAAATTTCTATTTTTAAACAAAGAAACATGATCCTGAAAATTTCAAGATCTTCTAAGATCAGCACAAAGTAATATATAAAAAAAATTTGACTAAAAATTTAATACGGAACTTAGAATTTTCAAGATTTTTTAAAATTCAAAATTCTCCAAATTCATCATTTTTCAATTTTTTTTTCAGAACATTTTTTTTTTCGTAGCCACAAGTATATTCTTCACGACGAACCGAAAATGTTTTTTCCAGAACTATGATAGTTTTCGAGATATTTAACAAATAAACTTAAAAGATTTTTAAAAATCTGAAATTTTGAATCTTGCATAACTTTCGAAAAAAAAAATTTCAATTCTTTTCCTTTGGTAGAACTTCGTTTAAATAAAAACGAAAACTTTCGACGAAATTTTATCGAAATTGAAAGGGGTTGATACCAACTCTTGGTCGATTTGACATGGAACGACCCATATATATTGTATATATATATTTTCTTGTATGAAACAGCCTCTCTATCGTAACTTTGACCAATTTTTTTGTATACATTTTCTTAATATGAAGTTAATGTAAATCAGCTAACGTCGAAAAATCGAGATATAACGTGCAATAAAAAATCGTTCAAATTTCGATAACGCTAATTCCGAAAATATTAGACATAGAAGGTTGAATTTTTTTTCAAAATGTATGTAATTTTATACTCAATAATGTTTATGATTGGCATTTTTTCGATAAAGTAAACTGGAGAGAAGTTACAAGGCAAAGAAGGCTGGCGTGGCGGTCCCGTATGCTTGAAAATCACTATAAAGTCAAACTTCGATCGGCGCTGACTCAGCCAATTTTCATCGTATTGGATTTTTTTTTTTTAGTTTTTCGGAAAATGTTATCTTCTTCAAGATTTGTCATGTCTATTTTGGTGGTACGATCAACCATAAACGTTTCATTCAGGTATAACGCGAATCTTGCAGGTTTTTTGTGAAATTAGTCGGCACTCGCTATAGCGTCTAACTCTTATCGGCGCTAGCTTAGCCAATTTTTGTTCTATAACAATGATTTTTTTTAGTCTTGTAGGGAATTTCTTCATCCTCAAGATTGATAATAACCACTTTGGTTGTACGATTGGTCCTGAACGACTTATTCGAGAAAAACGGAGATTTTGCATGTTTCTTTTGAAGTTACTGTAACTTCCGGTCCACGCTCGAGGAGGAAAATTCAGGTTTATCTTATTGAGGTCACAATAAAGTAGATAAAACGATCTTTCGCTTTGTCGGAGTTATTGCATCGAAAAAGTCTAGAATAACTGGACTATCCTTAGAGACTCTATTGCACGTGAAGACCTATAGGAACAATCGTGTGCGTGCGTAAGAACTGCGAAGTGATTGGAAAACACCAACGCTCAGTGCGAGATTGTAAGAGGTCTCGCCTCATCGTCGTGCGCGGGGACCCCCGGGACCTCTGTAACATTGTATCGCGCGCCAGCCCGGAGCTCCGTCCAATGTATTTTCACAAGCGACAGCGCGCGCGAGATTGTAAGCCCCGTCTTTCTTTTATGCTAATTCGTCGTGCGGATGGATCTCCACCCACCTTTTAGGTATCGTCTCACCCGTGGTGAGGCGGTACAATGAACGTTATGTATATGGAGGATTCTCAGTCAGTTCCGCCACTTTTTTCTCGACCCTCCCAGATCCGTCCCATAACTTGTCACAGTTTAGTCCCACTTGAAAGTAGTCTCTGTGATTTTTTTCAGATTTTTTGAGCGTTGAATTAAGGAGTTGCATATATTTTTTCGAATCCATATAGCTCAAAAGGGAGAGAATGTACAAAAAAAATATTCCTACAAAAAAATTCTTTTTCCATGAACTATTGAATGCAATATGTGATATATTTTTATTTGTGCTGCAAAGACTATTTTCTGCAAAAAAAATGCAAATTATTTTTTTTCGCATGATCCGACACCTTCAATTTTGTTGCGAATTTTATACAACCTCTAATAGTATTAGTGGAACATACAGAGAAATCCACAATATGGACACTGATTATTTTCGGGGCTTAAAAAATCCACCATACGGGCACTCATTATTTTCGGGGTTAAAAAAATCAGTGACGGTATTGTGGATTTTTCTGTACATCCCACTAATACTATTCAAGTTTGTATAAAATGGACAACAAAATTGAAGGTGTTGGACCATGCGAACAAAATTAATTTTTATTTTTTTTGCAGGAAATAGTCTTTTCAATACGAATAAAAATATAACACATATTGCATTCAATAGTTGATGAAAAAAACATAATATTTTTGTAGGAATATTTTTTTTGTGCGTTCTCTCTGTTTTACGCTATAGCTTAAAATTAATTTCTAATTTTTTCGCACGGTCCAACACCTTCAATTTCGCTGTCAATTTTATACAATATCTAATAGTATTAATATGACGTACAGAAAAATCCACATTACGGTTACTGATTTTTTACGGGGTTGAAAGAACTTTATCCACAAAAAATTGCATAAAGCCAAAATTACTTATAAAAAAACTACATCGTTGACTATACGTTACGTTTTCTTTCAAAAATACAATTCATTTGTATTTATTTTAAGCAGCTATGTCTATATTTCTTATTTTACGGACGTCATATTTCATAACTAATCGATTTCAGTTCAACGAGACGAAATTATTGCTTTTTTAAATTATTTTGATTTCGATATTGAAATTGCACTTAATATCAAAGAATGGATGCATGCCATATTTATAACGGCATGATCTGAATATCTTGAAATATATCGAAATTGCTAATTCAATTTCTGAACCCGATCAGGATCGTCTGTTTCATTATAGTGAGATCTAAATTATAACCGTGCACGTTTGGAACGTAATATAAAATAGTACTTTTTGATACAATCACGAAATGGGATGCGTTGTTGGCACGTGTGCGACGTCTTCAGCACGAACTGGAGCCCAGATGTAGGCGCCGAAGCCAAGCCGGAAGTGAGTGCTGAAAACGTCGCGCAAGCCGACAGCGAATCATACCGCACTCGAATGCGCACAACGTTCTGCGCATAGGTTGCTTGCTTATAAAGAAAATGGTGACGAAACGTCAAAAAAGTGCTGGTATATTGATGCTAATACGTTCTTAAAAAGATATGACCCCTCGAAACTGGAAACAATCGAGACTTATTGAAATCTTGAAGTCAGTTTTTATGACCAGTCAGGATCGTCCATTTTGTTATGAATCAACACTCCTAACCTAAAAGCGGAAGCGGAACGAGTATGATATTACCGACGAGTGATAAGTAGAACCAACGAGTGATAAGTAGAACCGTCGTTGTATTGACTGCGCCTAGCGTCAATGCATGTTCGCGCGGAATAGTGAGAGCGTAGTGTGGCGATCGTGAAGAGGGCGAGTGGCCTGTTGGTCATATAGAAATCAAGAGGAATAGATCAGCAAGGTAGTCAACGTCTTACTTTCCTGTACCTGTTACTGTGCTGTTACTGAGTTTAAAATCACAAAAATATTTGTCAGCAAAACGTCGTCAATTTCATCTCGAAGAAACGATGGTTTTCTTTTTTCATAATCGGTGTTGCAACCCTTTCGGATTGAAAAAACATTTAAATAAATGGCCAACGAGCGTCTCAATATGGAGTCGAGGACCAGAGTTAAAGACATTCTAGTCAAAAAGGGTCACAAAATGAAAATGTCGAAGAACTTTTGTGTAACCAATCTCCTCTCACGAGGAGAACACCAGAAGTGCCATAACCCTATTTACCTAGGACTTTGCTCAGTGAAAAAGAGGTGAAAATAAGCGAATACGTGTCTCGGCTTATGCTCGGACACTCAACCGTTTCCGAGAAAATGACGGTCAAAGTTTTCGACGTTCCTTAGATGCTTGTCAGCGCGCGTCGAGTTGTACCGAAGCGGCGGCGCAGCGGCTAGCGTCTCGGCATCACACTTTTGCGTCCCGTGTTCAAACCCGATATTAATTTTTTTTCCTTACATTTATGCATGTCCGCAGAAGATAACTTCGCGAATGTTTCTTGCCAATTTACAGGATACAGGGCGTAATAATAATTGGAAAATTTCAACTGGGTTTCATAATGAGTTTTGCGTATTTATGATATTATAAAATATATAATATTTGTTTTAATGGTTTTCAGGAACTACAACCTTTTCAGATTCACATATTCCTATATTTCATTTCTATAATAATTTCCTTATACTCATTTATATATATTCTCATAATCTTATATTTAATTCTTGTACAGAGACATGAATTCTTACATTTTATTCTCATATCAATTCTTATATTAATTCTTATATTTCATCCTGATGTCAATTCTGATTCCTGTATCTATCTATTCGATTTCTGTATCCGTCTCGATTGACTGGAATTGGGTGCATTCCTTTGGGTGATAACGATCGTAAAAACATTCGTAACATAAATATTCTGAACACCAAGAACATCTTGCAAAGGCAGGTTTGCCACAGTCACACTTCCTGGTATGAGTTCCATTGGGGAAACAAACATCGTTAACATTGTTGAAGATATCACGCGTGCGCAATAATTTTTAGGCAAGCCACGCATAACGAATCATTTTTTCGAAGACTGGTGCCTGCAATTGATTATGAACCAATGCGTGGATTGTTATTGCGTCACGTCTAGAAGTGATATCCCTTTGCTGGGCGATGAGTGTAGAGCAATTCTACAGTTTCCGTATGAAGTTTTTTATTTGGCGGTAAAAGTATACGTCACAGGGTGACAGATCTGATTTGTTATGAAAATTCGTAATTGACGGAAAAATATTAGTAATTTTTTCAAAAAATAATAATAATTAGCGACAGAATGTTTCTAATTTTTCCAAAAAAATTTGTAATTAGCGCAAAAATATTACGTTTTTTTTTCTAAATGCAGTAATTGGTGAGGAAAATATTACTAACTAATAAAAAAAACAGTAATTTGTAGAAAATTATAACCGAATGCCCAAGAGTCGTGTATGTCTTAGCATAATTCAGATCACAATGCCATTTAATTTACGAAATACTATTCTTGCTTTACAGATTCTGGAGCTCCCCTCATCAAATTTACGCGGAGGGAGATCTTTTTGATTATGAAGAAGTACTTGACCGCGACTTTCGAGAAGCAGTTAGACCATCTGGTAGAAGAGTTGTCGAAGAGAAGTAATTGCGCCATTGAAATTCACCAGCATACCAAGCGAAATTTGTCATGGTTATTTTCCAAAATGCGCACAAGATGGCTACAGTCAGGAACAAAAATGACAAATTTTCTTACCAAGTATCAGGAGTGGCTACAGACGGATGTAGTCTTTTCTGCTGATTCAAAACTGGATGAAACCAGCACACGTGGTCGTCCTTCTCTTGACTTTGCTGCCTTAAGTGAGCGATCAAACCGACGAAAAACAAAAGAACTTTGTGACAGTCATAGCTCAGAGGAGTTGTGCTATGCGGCGCAAATGAGTCTACGCGCTTCCGGAGACTTAGATTTGTCGAAAGTGATCAGAGACGCTATAACACCCACACTTGCACCTACATCATCAAAGACAGAACATACTCCGTTATCAATAGATGAAGCTCTTTCGGTTACCGTCGAAGCCAAACTCAGCAGACATCAGTATAATGTTATAAGAAACTCGATGAAAGATCATAACTGTCATTTATATCCAAGTAACGAAGCAATCAGAGAGGCCAAAACATTGTTACCCACCACGATCTCATTATTAGTGAGCCCCAGTATTGCGGACGCAAATGATTAAGCTGATTCCGATTCACGTAGTTGATGTAATTTGCGGTAATAAAGACTTTGTTTACTACATTATGGGAGAGTAATAATTTTCCCCGAAATTTCCTAACCTATTTTCCATATTTTCAGTCTTGCAACTTGTTGATATAAATATTGATATCAGAACCGTAATCAGCGACCTCAAAACCATGAGAAAAGTGAATTTTAAATCGATTTTTTTACGAATTTTATGTTTTTATCGGCCATATTGAAGCCACCATTTTGTTTTTATAAATTTCGATGTCAGATTCGTAATCAGCGACCCCGAGAACATTGGAAAAGTACATTTTCAATCGAATTTTTGACGAATTTCGTGTTTCGATCGGCCATATTGAAGCCGCCATTTTGTTTTGATACATTTTGATATCGGAATCGTAATTAGCGACCCCAAAAACATTGGAAAAGTACATTTTTAATAAAATTTTTGACGAATTTCGTGTTTCGATCGGCCATATTAAAGCCGCCATTTTGTTTTTATAAATTTCGATATCAGATTCGTAATCAGCGGCCCCAAGAACGTGAGTATACCAAATTTCACAAAACTCTGGTAAAACCCGGATTTATGGCCACGTTTTCGTGAAAATTCCCCACTGTGCGTCGCCACGTACGTCACGACGCCGCTACGCCACGTACAGAGTAAAAGAGGAACTAAACACGGCCTGAGCGCACCAAATTCAAAACCCATATTTCGCTCTTATAAAAAGTACATGGTTCTTTTGTGTGCTTACGCTCCATTGGCAATATTGCGATCACGCGTTTCAAATATGAAAAAACAGAATCTGAGCATTGATTTATAACCGAAAGCGTTTTTTACTTATTATAAATGGACTAATAATCATTAAATGATTAAAGTGTTATGATAATTATGCCCATCTCAAATGTCACTAATATTCTTCATTACTGCCTAATATTGTAACAATTCTGTGAATATAATCTATCAAAACATTCAAATGATATGATTGTTTAGATACTTTCATATCATATTGATTATATTCAAATCTGTCTTTTTAATTATGATTAATAGAATTATACGACTTGTCGATCTTCACAATGAATCAAAGAGTTTAAATAACGGTGTGAGTGCCTATTAGAACGTCCCTAAGGGACATGTTAACCAACATTCAAAATATATCACAAAAACAAAATATATGATCATTATATTATGAAATTGTGAGTGCCTACTAATATAATTCCCAAAATTCGGTTATTAACTTGATGAATCATTGCCCCTATTGAGAATGAAAAATGTGACTCAATTTTATCAAAAACAATGTTCCGTAACATAAAAACAGTATAGTATTTACATACAGAATAAATTAAGATAATGGCCAAGAATACGGAGCGCAAAGCCCCCCAACAAAACGTTAAGAGGGGTTTGGGGGGCCGAGCCCCTCAACGAGTACGCGAAGCATACTTGTTTCTTCGTAAAAACAATAAGTTTAGTAAAATTATCGATGATAACCGCGTATACGGACTGTCGAATTTTCCCTTCTCACTTTTATTTTTTAATGAAAAGGGGAGAACACTAAAACATGCATATTCCGATGGTCCAACACGAATATCCTGCGAGCGTACCCGTGGTGATTCCTGAGGGTATGACCATCTTTATTTTTTACTCCCCTGATTTAGTGAATGGGTTCGGAAGGTTCATCGTGGACACGGGCGCGACCACGAACGAGATCAGGGTTGCGTCCCTTTCAAACCCCTCGATAAACTGGGAAAACTTTGGCCACCCGTACACAAATTTTATCGGTACGACCCACAGTAGGAGAAAAGCCCAAAAACCTGGCCAAAACCCCAAAAAAAAAATTTTCGAAATAGGGGCAGTTGAGTAGTCATTCAGGTAGAGGACTAGTAACTGCATTCTATTGTGGAAGGGAAAGCCCTTTAAGTGTATACCTGCGCCGCAGCGTCAGTTGGCAGTTAGTGTTCGTGAAGAGTGTACGTGTCACGCGCTGAACAGACGAAAATAACGCTGACTTCAAAAACCCATAACTTTAAAGTGACGGGTTTAATTTCAATTCTGCAACATGGATACGACTTCTGGAGGTATGTAGAACATATTTTTACATCGGTTGATTCGAAACTTTATGTATAAATGATTGAAATGTAGTATAGCCTTCGGCATAAATAAAATTGAATCATTTTGAAAACTTATATTTTCAACCGTCCGAAAAGTTATATATTTTGTCACATTTTGCAAAGCTCCTAGTCTCGGCCGTTAGTTTAATGTATAAGCTTTCGAAATTTACAAGAGTTACCTGCGGAAAACGTGCGTCTTGTCCGTTATGATTTTTTTCGCATCGTGCGGTAGCCGAGCGTGCACGCGGCACTATTGAGCAGCCCCTGCGCCTCTACCTGAGAATGGGTGAAGTAGCATCATAACGGACAAGACGGCTGTTATACGCTTGAAATAAATTATTTTAATATATATGTATGTGTATATATATATATATATAAATTTTCTGTGATTTAATTATGATATATACGTATGCATATATATCGCGTGCCTAATGCCAAAAGGGCCTATTACAGCAAGAAGATAGGGGTCCATGCCAAAAGGGCCTATAAAAAATTTTTTTTTTGCCATTCTTCTTAAAATTGCTTGAAACGTGAAGATCTGTGAAAAAAAAAATTTTGATGTACTAAAACCAAAAGGGCCTATCTTAAGACATGGGTCCTTTTGGTTTTAGGAAATTGTCAGCCTAAAACCAAAAGGGCCTATAAAAAAAATCAAAATTTTTCAAAGTTTTGAATAAAAATTGCATACCAGAGCATTTTTTTTTTGAAACAAAAATTTTTTTTTTTGAATTTTTTTTTTTTTTTTTTGGAAAAAAAATTTTTTTTTTTTTGGAAATTTTTTTTTTTTTTTTTAAGTTTAAATAATTTGTTATTGTTTATTTGTTTCAACAATTTGGTATTTTTTATTTGTTTAAAGAATCTGTTATTGTTTATTTGTTCAAACAATTTGTTCTTTTTTTAAACAATTTGTTAAAGTTTATTTGTTCAAATAATTTGTTATTGTTTATTTGTTTGAACAAATAAACAATAACAAATTCTTTAAACAAATAAAAAAGAACAAATTGTTGAAACAAATAAACAATAACAAATTGTTGAAACAAATAAATAATAACAAATGATTTAAACTTTTTTTTCCATATAAAAAAAAAAAAAATTCAAAAAAAAAAAATTTTCAAAAAAGAAAGATTTTTTTACAAAAAAAAAAAAAAATTTCCAAAAAAAATTTTCAATTTTCTTAGCGGAAAGTAAAAAAAAAAATTATAGGCCCTTTTGGCTTTAGATCACTACATTTTCAATGTCCCAAAGCCAAAATTTGAGACATAGGCCCTTTTGGCTTTGGAAAATTTTTTTTTGTCTTTAGGCTTAGAAAATGTTGGCAAAACGATTGGCGCAAAAAAAAAAATTATAGGCCCTTTCGGTTTTGCAAAGCCAAAAGGGCCTATAACTTTTATAGGCCCTTTTGGCATTAGGCACGCGACATGTTGATTTATTTACCATGACCTTCCTACGACTACAGTATAACTGATTACAATTTGTTTTCTAAAATAAATATAAAAACTTTAATGTTCTATGAATTTGAGACGATTATTTTTTATTTTTTCATTTTTCCAGTTTTACTAAGTAACCATAATTCTCAAAATATGAAAAATTGAATAAAATACATATCTAGAGACCTTTTTTGTACCAAATATTATCACCTACAAAAAAGTTCTCTTGATATTTTTCATTCACGTCTATATTTTCACGCGAAATCGACCGTGAGTTAACGTAAACATTTTTTTACGTGTTATTTCAATGTAAAAACGAAAAAATCGATAGCGGGACCTCTAAATCTTCTCCGATCAAGCTAAAATTTGCAGAGGATTTGTTTGTCATCATAAACAACAGTTTAATGAGGAAGGCGGACCGAAAAAAAAAAAATTTTTTTTTTTTGGACCAGTCTAATATATATATATATATATATATATATATATATGCATACGTATATATCATAATTAAATCACAGAAAATTTATATATATATACATATATATATATATATACATATTAAAATCAACCACATAAAAATTTCTTAAATATGAATGAAATGTTATAACATTCAAATAAAATATTTGAATATATATATATTATATAGTAAGCAAAGCCTTCTTTTAACCAAATCCATGTCAATATTTTCTGTGTAATTTTTGTAAAATTATTTCAATTATTGCGGTTATTTATTTGGTAAAATAATGTACATTGTTCAAGTTATTGTATTAATTGAAAATTTTATCTTTTCCTTTAATACCAATTTTCTACAATTTTATGTCTTTATTACAGGATCCGGTTACAAAGAATTGGTGCTGACAAGGAAAGAAGTATTTCTGATAATCAGCGAGCATTTATCCGATAAATTCGCTTCCTTGATCGAATTTATGGTCACGTTTATTTTATTATGATGATTTTTTTTTATATATTAATTTATCTATTTAGCAGGATACTCGGCCATTTTGTTTATAACAATTTGCTGTAAGCTCTTTGTTGCAAGTTATAAACAATAGATATCGGATTGGTAATCAGCGACCTTGAAAACCCGTATATACCAATTTTTGTCAACATCTGGTAACTTTTTAACGTTCATGTACGCCATATTGGATCGGCCATTTTTTTACGATAATTTGGCTTGCGGATTCGTAATCAACGACCTTGAAAACCCGTAGATACCAATTTTTGTCGACATCTGGCAACTTTTTAACATTCATGTCAGCTATATTGGATCGGCCATTTTGTTTACGATAATTTGGCTTTCAGATTCGTAATCAGCGACCTTGAAAACCCCTGTAAGCCAATTTTCATTCCCGTCAAAGGTCATTTGAGGTTTTGGCTAGATTTTTGGGCTTTTCTCCTACTGTGCGACCACCCTATTCATCGAGGACAGCCCGTCGGAGTTTATCGTTGCTCACGACGTACCTTTCGGATGCGACAGGATTATGATTTTACCATAGCTCAAATCCAGTTGAATTATGAAAAAAAAATTATCAATAATTATAAAACTCCAGAAATCCAATTGACTTAAAAAATGAAAAATCAAAAATTGTATCGACAATGATCAGACATATCTTAATTAAAATATGTACCGATCCTAAATAAAAATACTTCTCATTCCTTACCATTCAATTTCAAGTACGAATTATCTTTCAATTCTCTAATTAATTTTAATTCTATTTATTCTATCACTTCACTTATTTGTTATTGAATGTTTTTTTGTATTTTCATGAACCGCTAGTTTTGAATTTCCAATTTCTGTTATATACTGATTTCTAAATTTTATTATATACAATTTTCGAATTGTTCTGTCCACCCTAAATTATCAATCCATTGATTCTTTATTATTATTATTTCATTCTGTGTCATTTTTTGTTCCAATGATTTTCTATTTTTTGTATCAACCCTACATATATCCATATATACATGTATTTGGTTATCCGAGTGTCCGCATATCGCGTTGGCCGTTGAAATATTCGCGTTCCCCGTTACTCGCTCTACAGAACTCGGCTTCGAATAAAATCATAACCAGGCTAAATTCAGACCTTTCCTAGAGGTGGGCTGATTCAATAACCAACATCTTCACAATGATGAACATTATAAATTTGACCAACCAGCTCTCAAGTGTCCGGGAATTGTGATTGAACGAATATTCCCCTAAGGAACTATTCGCAGGATCTTCAGAACGCGTCCGCTCTGATACCGAAAAATTCCGTGTCCAAGTTTGTCGCAGCCGTCCAGGGTGAGACGGTAACCACTGTTGATGAACTGATTTCATCCCTCAAGGAGAGACTCGCTACATCGCAAAAATTCGATGATTGTTTATCTGATTTCATGCAGATACGGATAAAACAGGGGCAAACAGTTCGTGAACTGCATAACCGCGTCAGAGTTTTGGTCAGCGTATTGCGAGCAGCGTGGAAAACGGACACGGGAACCGAGATTCCTGTCGCGTTAACCCGCGTTCTCAATTCGAACAATCTCAAGTCGTACAGCCACGCCTTACCAACACGTTTCGCGGAATAATTAACTGTCGCACCCCCAGCATCATTAAAGGCGGCGGTCGAGCTCGCCGAACGCGTGTCGGAATGTAGCGTTGAGTCAGGAGCAAGTGAAACACCAAAACCGACTTCTAAAGACGCCTGGGTGCAAGTCGCGAAAGAAGCCCCCACAAAGAAGCCGTCACGCCCCACGGCCCTCCATTTGTAAAATATCGAGGGTCAAGCCCTTACCTGGGGGAAAAGTTTAATCCGCTGGGAATATGCAAGCTCCAGGAATGAGGAGTTTCTCGATCGCTTAGTCCCCAACACGCGCAAAGAGACGAGGGGGGGGGGTGAGATCGTGGATATTCTTGTATCCGAGGAACGGGCTGCTCTTGTTGTCCGTGGAATAAGTGGACCCCGCGCTCAGCGTGGAGGAGCGATGATTGCAGCAAGCGTTACTGCTGCGTGCTTAACGGAGGCTGTGCTTGCTGTCCGCGTACTGAGTGTGGGCTACGCGTAGGCAGAAATCAGCGAAATTCCTCCGCTTGCGAGCCAAGGGAAAACTCTCGAGAGCCCTCGCCCGGAAGACGGCAGGAAGCGCCTCGCACATAAGAAAGCAAGTCTTCAAACGCCCAAGGGGCGTCACCACGACGGGACGAGCCAAACGAACGCTTGCGCGTTGGCCACGGACGTCCAGAGGCCGTCCGTGAGTTTTCAGCCCCCAAAAAGTAAACTCGCCAAAAGAGAAACAAGCGGACGCGGTAGCTTGTCATTCCTCGTCGGAGTCAGATGATGCAATGGAATCTCCAGTAGTACAATTGTTGGTCCCCGAGCTTGCTCGGGGAACCGATAATTTTTATTGCGACTCTGGGTTGGATTTGAATTTCATTAAACTGCAAGCCCTTCGCGAAGAAATGTGCTACGACCCCGCGAAACGCAAAGCGTACAACCTCATGGGAAGAGTCCTAATCGCTGGGTACCATAACCTTAACGATTAACGAAGTCCCACATCAATTTCACGTCGTAAAAGAATTCGCGATTACAAGTAACGGGCTAATCGGTAAACCGTACATGCGAAAAGAACATGTGGACTTATCTTTCCATCACAACGCTCTCGTAATCGCAGGCGATCCAATTCGCCCGCGTATGTTTCTTACCTCCAATAGAGCTAACGCGAATTTCCCTTTGGCTAAGAAAGAGATCTTCACGATTAAAGCTCGCGCGCGATGCCCGTTACCCATTGAGGTAGCTAACGCCAAAATACGGGAAGGTTATTCACCCAGGATCGCCGCAATGGATGGTCTATTTATAGGAGACGCGCTGGTTTCCCGGGTGCACGGCGTTTGTCACGTGCTCGCAGTTAATACCCTCGATCGTGAAGTAAACGTTAAGGTCACATCCTAGGAGATTCGAAATATGCGACCCCGATTTTAACTTACGGTTTGGCGATGACGACTCGCCGGACGAGGCAACGACGCACAGTGGGGCCAAATCCCAAAAAGCTGGCCAAAAGTCGAAAAATAAAGTTTGAGTTTCGGTAATTTTTAGTCGTGGGTTAGGTGGGGGAAGAGTCCGAAGGTCAAATTCTTGGCATCAGTGGGCCCTAGCCCTTATACCTGCTTTTGTACGGCAGTTGAAAGGGAGCCCTCGAGCGAGCTCGACGCGTCGTGCAGTAAATGACCATTTAAACGCTGTATTGAACAGGACGCCAAAACTTTACAATATATCCAATTCGAATTTTTTCGAATGAAATCAACAGCTGAAAGTGAGTAGAAAATCATTGTGTAATTGAAAATTGATAATAATAATTCATGCGATAATAATAAATAAATCATTTGCACGAAAATTCACGGAAAATTACAAGTGAAAATTCTCAAAACGTAGAGAAAAGTTGATAAGTTCAACAGTGTTCCACGAGCTGACCTATCACATGTTGTAGATAGATGTATTATTGAATGGAAAACATCGAAAATGGCTGTGCTCAGCTGCGCGCGTGTCATTGCTACGAGTTTTTGCAATATAAAACATAGATTTCTGAATTTTGTACATTAACGACGCGGAATGTCTTTCTTGAATTGAATCTTTTTCTTGAATTTTATTGCGGTCTTCATTGTACACTGAAGTTCATGCGAGTTGAAGAGCGCTATATCTATATATGAGGGATTCTCTGTCAACTCAGCCACTTTTTTCGACCATCTCAGATGTGCCCAATAATTGGTTATATTAAAGTGCTACTAATTTGTGAATTTCTTCACATTTATAAATGAAAAAATTTACAAATCGCCGTTTTCTTTCCAAATGAATATATCTCGGAAATTTGAAGTAATTGAAAAAAAATGTCTGCACATAAAAGTTGTAGTTTTGTGTTAGCATTCGAGCGGAATATTTGAAATAGTTTTTACGTTCTGGTAACGCTGATTTTTTACCAAAAAATAGAATGATTATTTTTTAATTCAAAAAAGGCCACTTTTTTCACTGAAAAAATTAGTCTTTCAGTATATCTAACGATATCACGAAAAGATCACTAGAGTGACACGGATCGAGGTTGTAGGGTAAAAATATAAAACCACACAAATTAATTTTTTTTTTCTACCGAAACCTGTGGCTGAGTTGACAGAGAATCCCTCATATGCCTCTTAGTTATATGGTTAAGCCCCAGAGGGCAGAGAATATCAGAGAGTTTAATGTATTGAGTTCTATGGACCGTAATTCTTTTTTATGCATATTTTATTTTTATTTTCGAATAATGTTTAAAAATAAATAATAGAAACGAGGTTGAATATGGAATTATCCATCTATATAGATATTATATTTTTCAATTTTAGAATTTGTCGCTGATGAACGTGGAGGATGTGGCTTAACAAGGAAGGAAATTTTTTCGATCCTCCGAGTACTGACTTTGAGCCGAATTTATGACGCTTTCGACTTTTTGCGAGCTTTTTGAGACTTCAAATCCGCCATTTTGTTATTATTTCAAATTTTGACTTCAGATTCATAGTCAGCGACCCCAAAAACCCCCGAGTACTAACTTTCTGCCGAATTTATAACGCTTTCGACTTTGTGCCAGCTTTTTGTGACTTCAAATCCGCCATTTTGTTTTAATTTCCAATTTTGACTTCGGATTCATAGTCAGTGACCCCAAAAACCCCCGAGTACTGACTTTCAGCCGAATTTATAACGCTTTCGACTTTATGCCAGCTTTTTGGGACTTCGAATCCACCATTTTGTTACTATTTCTAATTTTGACTTCAGATTCGTAATCAGCGACCCTAAAACCTCCGCGTACTGACTTTCAACCGAATTTGTAACATTTTCGACTTTTGGCCAGCTTTTTGAGATTTGGCCCCACTGTGCGACGCCCCTACTCGACCAAACTGAAGCCGTGATTCAGGCCCTGTGCCTGGACGACCTTAACGAGGTCGAGCGTAAGCGCGTCTACCGCATAGTAGAAGAGGACCCGTGGCGATTTCATCTGCCCGGCGATAAGCTTCCCTGCACCGATCGAGTCGCGCACCGAATTCCGACCATGGATGATTTGCCCATTAACACTCGACAGTATCGCTTCCCCTCGATTCATCGAGATGAAGTCGACACTCAAGTAGGGAAAACTCTCGATAACGGAATAATCACACCCTCGTAGTCACCCTACAATTCACTGGTGTGTATTGTGCCGTAGGAACCTGAGTAGCAGGGTCAGCCGCAAATACGAATGGTGATAGATTTTCGTAAACTGAATGACAAAACTGGTTCCATGTCCAAAGGCCAAAAACCAAAAGACCGACGACAAAAGGCCGACGACAAAATATCTACCGGCAAAATATCTAGATGACAAAATATCTAGGCGACAAAATATTTAACGTCAAAATTTCTAGCGTAAAAATATCTAAAATCGAAATATCTAGCGTCAAAATATAAAATCCAAAATAAATATAAGCCTCACATGTAGAGTTTGGTTTGGGTGACACGACTAAAGGCCAATAACAAAATACATTTAATTGTTTGCATCTTTTACATTTACTTATTTGCATCATATGACACTATCATCATCATTTTACATCATATTACACTATTATTTTACATCATTATTTTACATCATCACCATATCACATCATCATCATTATCGTTTTACATCATCATATTATACCATGATCACCATATTACATCAACATGATTATCATTATCATTTTACGAAAGGAGAATGGCAACTGATTAAGTACAGAACAAATTTTATTAACGACGACTAAAATCATAAACACACACACACACACCCAAATCCAACGTCGATCTGTAGTTCCAGTTTTGTGTGTATCCGAACAAGATATTTATCCCACACACAGCAACCGATAATTAAAATGTTCTCCATGGATGAAAGCAAACCGGTTCTCGGGAGGACATATCAAAACAAAGAAAGCTAGTTATTGTGTCGTATAGATATTTCGTCGTATAGATATTTTGACGCTAGATATTTTGACGTTAGATATTTTGACGCTAGATATTTTGACGTTAGATATTTCGTCGTTTTGATATTTTATCGTCGGTCATTTGTCGTTAGATATTTTGTCGTTGGCCTTTGGACGTGTCACCGACAAAACTATATTCAAAGCATATCCATTGCTAATATTCTTGATATATTGGACCAATTGGGAGAAGTGCAGTATTTTTCAACTTTTGATTTGGCTAACGGTTTCCATCAGATCCCTATGGACCCAAGAGACAGCGCGAACACGGCGTTTTCTACCATCAATGGGCACTACAAATACACTCGAATGCCCATGGGACTAAAAAACAGCACCGCGCCCTTCCAACGATTGATGGATAACTTATTGCGAAGTCTCCAAGAGACGGAATTGTTCGTATACTTGGACGACATCGTCGTTTTCGCTCGATCGTTGGAGAAGCGTGAGAAAAAGTGCGTTGTCTCATGCAACGCCTTTGAGACGCGAATCTTACCCTTCAGCCCGATAAATGTGAATTCCTGAAAAAGGAGGTCGCATATCTCGGCCACATCATCGGACGAGATAAGCTACGTCCTGATCCACGTAAGCTCAAGGCAGTAAGGCGTTTCCCTGCCCCTTGAACGATCAAAAATATCCGGGAGTTCCTGGGTCTCACCGGGTATTACCGGCGTTTCATTGAGAACTTTTCAGGTCGCGCGAAGCCTCTCTCCGACCTTACGAAAAAAGGAAGAGCATTTACGTGGGGCCAGGAACAGGGTCGAAGCTTTCGAGACCTGCACAAGGCAGTGCTCGCATACCCTGATTTTGACCGACCATTCACCCTGACGACCGACGCGTCTGTCCGAGCGCTCGGAGCCGTGCTCGGACAAGAAATAGATAGTCAATCGACTCATCGCATATTATTCCCGCATCCTGTCAAAAGCCGAGGTGAATTACGGAACGACCGAAAAGGAATGCCTGGCTGTGATTCATGCCTTGGAGAATTTTCAGCCTTATCTCTATGGCCGAAAATACATATTAAACTCTGACCACGAACCCCTGCCCGCTTCCCTCCTACCTCCGAAACGCCCCTCTAGACTTACACCTTGAAGCAGCGAGTCCCGTGCAGAGCAATCAAACCCCTCCTTTACGCGCGAATCACAGGAGAGCAATGTCGGCGAGGACCCAAGCACGTTGGTAAATATCAGTCCCTCCGTGAGCGATACAGAGGAAAGCACACCACTGGAGGACATGGTAGACGAGCATGAAAAAAATGAACATGAAAAAACCTTAACCCCATCCCTCGAAAAATCATTCCAAACATTCGACGATTAATTGCGACAACTCAAGGCAAAACATCGGGACAGAAGCGGACCACAAACTGAGAAAAGAAAAACCCTTCTCCTCGATCGCGTCTCCAATGGGGAGGAGATTGACGAGGATACGCAAAATATCCTTCCTGAGCTCGATCCGTACGGCAGGGATGAAGATGATAGTGAGTTAGAACGCTGGATGAAACAATAATCCAAACGCACGCTAGCTGTCACATGTAATGTAGGGACCAAGCCGCCGAAATGACTGAACCCATGCTAACTCGAGTTTACAGGCACACGGGACAGAGTTGCTCCGGCGTACGAGCCTCGTGGGAGCCAGACAGTTACACGGCCCGGAGCTAGAGAGAGTGGTCGATAGTGAGGGCCAGCTGACCGATCGCCCCGCCACACTGTGGGTAGATTCACAGAAAAATCGGCAAAACTAGGCCGATGTGCGTACTGAAAAATGCAATGGTGATTCTTAAGTTTTTAACCTCGCTGATTTCAAATCTGGAATCAAAATTTCGAAAAAACAAAATGGCGGACCGGAAGTGACTATCTGCGTTACTAAAAAGAATCCGATTTGAGTAGGGATCGGTAAATTAGCGGTTTAAAAGTCACTGATTAAAAATCTCAAATCCAAATTTTGAAAAAACAAAATGGCAGACCGGAAGTGACTATCTGCGTTACTAAAAAGCATCCGATTTGAGTAGGGATCGGTAAATTTGCGGTTTAAAAGTCACTTATTGAAAATCTTGAATCAAAATTTCGAAAAAACAAAATGGCGGACCGGAAGTGAAAATCTGCGTTACTAAAAAGAATCCGATTTGAGTAGGGGTCGGTAAATTTGCGGTTTGAAAGTCACTTATTGAAAATCTCTAATCAAAATTTCGAAAAAACAAAATGGCGGACCGGAAGTGACTATCTGCATTACTAAAAAGCATCCGATTTGTGTAGGGATCGGTAAATTTGCGGTTTAAAAGTCACTTATTGAAAATCCTGAATCAAAATTTCGAAAAAAAACAAAATGACGAACCGAAAATATATTTTTATCTTACTCATAAGCAACTTTTGCTATTAGAAATCAATATTTGTGTTTTGAAGGTTGTTTTTTTATAAATTTTGAATGAGATTTGGGGAAAACAAAACGATTGTCTGGAAGTGAGGGAAAGTTTTCGAATAATTTCGGAAAATTAGTTATAAATCATTTTTAACGAATATTATTGCTAAATACATTTGAAACAGCAATCGACACTTAACGAATTAAATTTTACCGAAAATAATACGTGCGTTACATAGAATAATTAATAATTAATAATAATAATAATAATATTAATTATTAATAATTATTCCTGATTTCAATATTAATCATAATCGTCAGCGTCGGAATCGCGATCGCCGTCGTCAGAGGAATTGGTGGATTCTGATTCGTCACTCGTGTATTCCATTAATTCACCTAAACCATACTTATCGCGAGAACTATCGGTACAGAGCAAAAGTTGCAATGCTTCTGGTGATAAACTTTTTGCTTTTTTCGGATACTGCTTGCCCATGCTCGATATGTACGGATCTGAAGTTAAGAGGAGTCGATTGAAAACGTCTTGCATGGTCGCTGTTCTCGAGTGTTTTCGAGCAAACCACTCGCGATATTTTTTAATATCCTTGTTACGGGCTTCCTGTGCGTCTTCTGACATTTGCCCGATAGGAAGCGGGGACCATTCAATTATCAAAGGACCGTGAATCAAAACTTTGTGAACCGTAGTTGGCATGCAGTACCAAGAATACAAAGTTACGAACATTTCGGTGGTTTCAAGACTATATTGTTTGAAAGCAGTTACATTTACGGCAAAGCCACTTGAAAGAACTTGCAATATTATGTGGAATCTTTTCATAATATTCTCGTCCGAACCCAAAATGCTTGATGGAATTTGAGTATTTTCGAAAAAACGTCGCGCAGTGTTTCCGTCGTTACTGCTACCAAACCCTTGTTTCGGTTTATCAACATCAAGATGCAACTCTTTCTTGAATGCGGCTTGAATAACTCGTTTTCGCTCAGCAACTACTTTTTTTTCTTCATCTTTTCGAGTTTGCCACTTGTGAACACCGATTTTATAGCCGATGTGCAAGAAGCACTCAAAAAAACGGATCCATGCATGCAACGTTGATAATCCAAGTTCGAGTCGAGTTCTGTCAACGTCTACAGTTTTCATCAGCTCTATGTCATTAAATTGCGATGATGTGAGATTGCATATATAGCAACGCATTGCGGATTTTGTATTTGTCACGGAGTTGCAAACTTTGCCGTCAATCATAGTGAAATACAGCTCGTATTTAACAGTAACTTCCTTCCCGTCAATAAATGTCGTAAAAGGGGTGAGAGACTCGATCTGATTATCAACGTGTTGCCGTTCCTAAATCGTTGACGACACAGTTTCTTTTAAAAATTGAATTATAATAGGGCGACAATACCGTGGAGACGAGGGCCTGGGATTTTTCCAAAGGACGAATTCTTTTTTTGAGATATCCGATCCTAAAATTTGCAATGGAGCTAAAGACGTTAAAAATATACTCGCATCAGAACTCTCAGCATTCGTAAACTTTTGTTTGTATTCACTGTGCCCAGAGCTTCCATCACAACCCCATTTACAAATTAGTCTTAAATTCTTCGATTCTTCAGGGCGCAAAGAGTTAATCACGTCAGTTTGCAACTTTAGAATTCTGTCGCAAGTGTGATCAATCAAAGACTGTAATTTCACTTCGGCTAAAGTCTCAGTTACCGTTATATCTGAAGGGTAACAACGGTTTTTAGCAGCAACGACTTTTGCGTACGATGGATAAATAGCAACTTTTTTATTTCTCAAAGATCGCCTGATGTCTATGTATTGCTGTTTTGTTAGTTTTGCATTTACAAAATCTATCAGTGCTTCTTCTCCAGACATCTCCACTAGCCGTGGATCTATCGACGATTCATATGCTGTTCGGTATCTCGCAGCTCTTGAGGGAGATTTTGTTGTGATGTTTTTTAAAATAGTGGCAGCATCGTTTAATCCTGCAGAACTGAGTCTCATCCTGGTGGCCAAACTTAATTCCTCCACGCAATGCTTTTCACTGACTTCTAAAGCCCTTCTTTTCTTGGTACGTTCACTCGACTCTTCGAAACTCAATTTTCGAGGTCGCCCAGATACACCTGAAGTTGATGGCTCTCCAATTGGTTTCGTACAATTCTGAAAAAAATAGCGCGAGCGTTATACTATACATCTTGACCCATAACTCGAGTTTTCGAAACATCAATAAAATTAATTACCAAAATAGTTATTGAAGTTTGCAACCATTTTTCATTTTTTTTTTTAATGCATCGTGGCTTCTGTGCACTTCGAGCCATCTACTTTTGATATTACAAAGTAATTTTTTTAATGAATCCTTTTCATTGTTGTCAATCGTGAAAGATTCGGATGACTCAAGAGTAATTTTTTCCTCAAAAATCTGAAGTTGCTCATCCAGGCACAATTTAAATTTCTCCTTAATCATTCCAAAAATATCCTGATAAGTGCACGTGTAATCCATGGCACGTGAACTTAGAATAAAACAATTATGATAAACATTTACTAAAAATGAATGTGTTCATGGGAAAAATTTTAATCTAATTGTAAATGATAGAATAAATTATTGTAACATTTTGAACACCCGTTACATGAATCATGACTCTTTACGAATAGATCACTGGGTAGAAAATTATTTTATATTCCACAAGGACCGGCTATTGTCCCCAGCAGGTATACGTTTACCTGCTGGGGACTATGCGCCCAGCCTGAACAAAGAAGCCAAGCGTTGCGCGACATGAGAATTCCGGTTCCCAAAGCCAGATATGCAACAATCTGCAGAATTTTTTTTATAAATTCTAATCTTAATAACATTATCAATAGGCTACAATGTTCAAAAGTCTGGGATCTCCTGGGATCACAACTATTTTTATACTTCTTTTGGAAAAATAAATTTACAAGCTTGCTCAAAATGCATACATTGAACACTCTTTTATACATACAATATTTCAAATTTCAAAAAACTATTTGACATGATAATATTCTACATACCTTCAAGATTATCTCCCATTTTACCGATTTGAAATCGGTAGCGTAGAACAAAATATATTTCACTTTGCGCGAATCGAAAATTTCAGCGTACAAAATCGCTACGTTCTTCACTCTCGAACGGTCGAGTTCAGACTGTCGTAAGTCGAGTACCGCGAAGGGTAGGGACCGGTCCTTTTACAATAGGGCGTACGAATACCTGGTCTTTGAAATGACATACATAGAAATACGAAATGAGAACACTCAATTTTTGGGTTTTGCCGATTTTTTGTGATTCTGCCCACAGTGCGCCGCTGCTTCTACTATGCTGCAAGATGGAACGTACGAGGCTTCCTCCAGCCCGCAGTGTGGCTCTCTCCCTCGCCCCTCAGCCCACGCGGGCGCCTCGGCTACACATGGAAAGAGAGATCCCGATGCCCGCACTCTCCCACTCTCCGTCACCGGGCCCTCCGCGTCTCTCTCTCCGGTACAAGAGATCTCTCTGCGCCAGCACGCGCCGAGAAAGCAGCCATCATGGAAAGATGCTATTGCCGCTTCCCCTGACCCTGCGCTAGACGTCGCAAAGACGGAGAGCACAACAGAACGGCCAAGAGGGCATGAAGCCGGCAGCTGTGCATTGTACCCTCTCTTTTCTCCACTCAGCGACGAGGCAAAAACAGAAAGAAAACTTGACGAGGGAAACGCGCACGAGATGACCAACTCGGGGAAGCCCTCACTAAAAAGGTCGAGCGAATGTCTTACTTATAGTCCCGACAGTTATATTCATTTCATATCCGCAGATGGAGAGGTTTCGACGCCCGTCGGAAAAATATTATCCGACCTGGACTTTATAAATCCTCTCTCGCTCAAAAATAGAAACGTGAATGTCGGACAGGTCGCCTCGACGCGTCGGGGAAAACATCATGTATACAGCGTAATTACAAAATTCAAATACTACGATGAAACATTCGAAAAAAATATCGAGCTTGGCCCGACGACCCTAAGGGAACATCTGCGGGGATCAGGCACTACGACCATACGAATCGCCCGTTATGGCGATTTAACTAACGATTAACCCCCTGGAGTATTCCTGCAAATAATGCACGACATTTTGGAAGGATCAGGAATCGTCGTAACGATCTGCTATGTGAAAGTAATATTGCCTCCGCCCGAGGATTGAGCGGAAATCCTGCGAGAAAGGTTTTGCTGGCCTAGGCTTCACAATGACGTCCAAAATTTCATATGGCGTTGTAAGAGCTGCCAAGAAAATAAGCTGGTGAGGGCAAAGACCCGTGAGCCGATGCTTGTTACGGACACCCCCGCCGATACCTTTGACAAGGTCTCGCTCGACACCGTGGGGTCTCTGCCGACCACCCCTCATGGTAATAAACATATCCTGATAATGCACGATCATTTGTCGAAATATTGCCTGGCAGAGCATATACCTGACTTGAAGGCGACTACCATCGCCGAAGCAATAGTAAGGCGACTGTTTAATCAATTCGGCGCCTTCAGAGCAACCCTGACAGATCAGAGAATGGCGTTTATAAATGGGATGCTCCGCAAAATTTCACGAATCTACAAGGTCAAACACCTGCCTACGTCAGGCTATCGGCCCCAGACGAGTGGCGCCCTAGAGCGTAGCCACATCTTCCTGGCCGAGTATATTAAAACATTATGCGAACGATTATGACGATTCTCACAGGCTATTATTCTTCGCCGAATTTTCCTATAATACGAGTGTGCACGAATCCACCAATTTCACCCCCCACGAGATCGTGTACGGTAAATTGGCTCGTCAACCCAGGTCCTTCCCTGTGGAAAAACTCCTAACTACAAATTTCTTCCTCACCGAGCTCACCAAACGATGATCCGAGATCCTGGTGCTGGCCAGAGAAAATTTAATGATATTAAAGAAGCGTTCCAAAAATTATTACGACACGAAATGCCGCGCTTTTGACGGGAAGGTGGGATAGGGATATTCAATATACATCGATGCATTGAATTCACTCGATGTTTACAGTACGATGCATCGAATCAATCCGATGTTTTAAAGAGCTGTAGATTTACTCGATGTATCGTTGTTATTTCAAAAAACATCGAATTAATGATAACCAGCTAATGATTATGACTTGGACGCTTTGAGCTCTGTGAGCGCCACATCCTGTAGCATTTTATATGTCGGTGTATATCTAAACATTGTTAGTTACCATCCCGACTACGGTGAGCGCTGCTTGTAACGGTGTGCACAAACACATCGCCACATCACCTCTTTCTATTTGACTTCACTTGACAAGAATAAGAAATAAGGAATAAGAATCAGTCAATCACCGCGCACTTTAGAGAAGCTGCGCCAATTGAATAGCTTATTATTATGTCTTATTTTTGTCATTGTGTCTCGGGCTTAATGTGGCAATGTGTTAAACACAAGCCAAGTGCCAAGCGCTGCTAAGCGCTTCCACAAGGGGCCATGGGGGGTGGGGCATAAGGCTTCCGCTACGCAGCTACGCTTCCATGTACGTCCCTACGAAGGATTGCATAAAAAAGTTTGCGATGATGTAGTGTTAGAAAAAGTATTCGATGTTGAGAAAATATCGATGTTTCTAACCGATGCATCGGAAAATCTCGATGCACAGTCTCGATGTATTGCATCGAAAAAATACATCGATGTATTTTCCAAGTGGACCCCTTAAGGTGGGGGATAAAGTTTACATGTTGAAGGAACCTGGAAGCGGAAAATTCGACAATCCGTCCCACGGGCCATATACGATAAAAATAATTTCAGACAAAAGCAATCTCATTTCAGAAACCGAAAACGAGCGGAGGTTCCGCAAGCACGTAGATAAATGTAAGATAGCCTACGAGTATGTCTTAAGAACGATGTAAAAAAGAGGGGGAAAAGAAAAAATATATACGAATATTTTATTAGCCCCGCTGAAGATCGACAAGGAAGAGAGACGGACTACCATGAAAATCCTTTTGTTCGTCTGGATAATAGGGCTTGCCCGGGCTGAATAAGACAGCGACGCATACCACGTTACGCCCCTCAAGGATTGCCCCGGCCCGTACGACAAACGTCTACCCCCACTCCAACACCAAATGCTAGACTGGAGAATAACCATTTTGATTACAAGGATACAGCGTGACTTTCCTTAAAATCTCAATCAAATGCACATGATAGCTGGTGAATGCAGCCGACAAGCTTGCGATGACCTGCTGCAGCACGATTTCGTGGAGCATTGCCGTGCGGAAAGAGGGAACGCACATCAACGGGACACATTGTTGAGGCTGTTAATTCCAAGATAATATACTCAACGCCTGAATGAGACTCTCATACCCGAGAAGCGGGAAATATGACACCCCCGATTACGGGCCCAAGAGCCCGCGCATCCCCTGTCCCGTGATCCCTTCCTCATCAAGAGCCGATGGTGCCATAAACATACCACCAGAGAGTAAAAATGATGTAAGAATGTAAAAAGATATGTTATTAGTATTAGAGCCATGCCAGTTCTGGACCACTTTTGGGGGCAGGGCGCGGAGTCTGTTGCGCGGAAAGGTCTGCAGGGGAGGGGGTGAGTCATGGGTCCCTTGCATGTTGGAGGGTCTGCAGCAAAGGGGTGGGGATTATGCTGGGAGAGTTGAGAAGTGAGGGTGTGTGCGCGCGTGAGTGTGGTGTCTGAGTGTGTGTGTGTGAGAGAGAGAGAGAGAGAGAGAGAGAGAGAGAGCGAGGGAGCGATGGATAGATGGATAGATAGATAGAATGTGGATGTGGGAGAAAGAGGGCTAGATGGAGAGGAATATATGTAATAGTAGCAATAATAATCAATTTAATTATTCATTTCTCATGAATCATCTGGTCTAGAATGTAAGTTAGAGGGGATAGATTAGGATTGTGAAAAGCGGTGTGGGGGGGGGGTTAAATTATTTCAGAGGAAAAATGAAAAAATTATTTCACAAGTTAGACTCGAGATGGAACGATGTGCAAGTATGTACGCAATCCACCTATCGAAAAAACCCTGGCAGTTAACGAAAAATGAACTCGAATCAATTCCGAAGGCTTTGCTTATGAAATATTATAGTGGATTTATTACTACGTTGTGGGATCGTTTACCTGAACATTTGCAGCGTGATAGTGAAATACAGTCATATCACGATTGTAACGATCATTTTAATCCGCCGTGGGAGCGGACTCATGTCGATCGCTGTGGACCAATTCGCCGAGATTGTGAAAAGTGTTTTATAATGGAAAAACTCGTGTATTTATATGCCATTCAACGTGCTAAGAATCCTCGGGAAATGACGACAAAAGAGCTGCGAATTATATCACCGACTGTGTTTAAAAAATATTTCATCGAATTCACAGATATTTTGTGGGATCGTTTTCCGGAATATTACAAATCGGATAATGAGATTAAATCATACAGGCGCTGCAATGAGCATTGGAATACAAAATCAATGAAAGATCATGTAGATGGTTCAACACCTCGATGTCGAAATTGCCGACAGTGTTTTTTGGAAAGTGCGCCGAAAGTATTTGAGCCTTTTTATGGATGCAGGTGCACTTCCACAGCGGTTGGAGAGTGCGTCGAACGTGTTTGAGCGAGTTTAGGGATGCAGGTGTTCACGGCGGTGGTAAAGTCAAAGGGTTTACACGTCTAAGCCTGCTCAGGCTGAGATTTTTTGAGGGGGTGGCTGCATCGGATATGACCAACAAGATCGATGTAGTTTCGTATGTGGAAAATACATGGAGAGGGGATGTCTGAGGAGTAGTGGGATGGATGGAAAATCTAGAAATAGTCGTACAATAAAGAGAAGAATATCAATTTTCAGTTTCACGAGCTCCCGACAAGACCCGTGCGATCTTTGGAAAAATTTCTCAAAAATACCATATCTTACGAAATGGCTCTCTCTAGAATCAACGAAATCTGCAAGATATCCGAGTTTCTGCCAACGAAGAAATTGAAAGATCTTGAAGTCGAGGGGGAATATGTAATCTCCAACATTCGACCTGTCGGAACAAAGTATGGCAAGAGATATGTCGCTGAAGTCGCGAGAGAATTCACCGTCTTCCTGCCCACACGAGTCGTCAAAGCATTCGAACAAGATGCTGAAGTGTTTGGAAAATTACTCGAAGCTGCACAGGCTGGACAGCTTAGTATGAAGTACATCGGTGGACATTGGAATGGTATCGAGTTTCATGAAATCTGCATTTGAATCATCATTCTCGAAGTAAAAAAAATGTATATGTTCAAGACATCGGTGAATTGTAATATTGTAAGGGAGTAGAAGGAGGAAAAAAAAATGTTTGTATTAATAAAACACATATATTGAAAATTTTTGTTTGTTTATTAAAAAATCCCGCGTTTACATAATGCATGGTATACGTATAGCCAGCTTTTCAAAGATTTCACATTCATCGTTGCACAATTGAATCTCGAATCTTTCGTATGGTGGGAACGATTTGACGGTGTTTTCGGCAACTTCTTCAGCGATGGACAGTCCAGAGTCTCAAAATCGATAATCTCCGTTGCTAAGTCCAGGCTCGCAAGCCATAAAGACTTTTTACAGCCTTTCACGATTATGCGTTGGGCGCGTTGTAAAATAGCTCGAAGAAGTACTCTTGATGCATCGTGTGGTATGCTGCCATGTTCCCACGGTATTCCATGAAAGTGCGTTCTAACTATTTGTTCGTAATTTTATATTTCGTTGGTAGAGCGCCCCATGAATATGGTGGTTCGAAGAAAAGCGTCAGAGGTTCAGCATTGTTCGCATCCGCTCGAATTATTGAAATTTTTTGGAGGATGAATTCGCTGCTGGGTCCCTTGAAACCCTGTAGATCGATGATAAACTCCATCTCGACTGATGCCTGGCGTGGTCACTTCTATGAATTTAAACCAATTTTTTTACCCCACCACTTATGGGGTTATACTCCACAATTCGATCATGTAGAATGAGGCAGTAGGCACATGTTTGTGCTGGTATTTTCGATTTTGTCTTGAATTCGAGACGTACATCCACGGGTCCAGACTTGAGGGACTCATTTTGCTTTGTACAATCAATCACCACGAGGGGTGCATATTTCAGAAATTCAGTTTTGTTTAACCATGGCTCCGTTTCCTTATTATAATATGTAGACTGGAAGTTTGTGTACATATCATAGAGTAGTGCATACTGGTTTTGTTGTATATTCAAATTCATGTTGCCATAGGGACAACATTGTGAATTCAAGTAAAGTTCCACGTCAGTTACATTGCAATGATTGTGACCACTCGCATTCTTCAATGCAGCATTTTTTCGCCCCGTTTGAAATGCGAGAATTACATAGCGCGGCTTTTCCAGCTGTGTTGAAGTTTTGATGGACCACACATGTTTAGAGGTAGCCGGCAGCAACGGGTATTCATACAATTCCCACGTACGGAAACTCATGGAAATCGGTGTGTCTTTCGCCATAAACTTTAAAAGTTGAATTTTTTGTGGATCTGCCACGGTGACATATGGTACAAGCCATTCGATTTTGCACAATTCAAGCTTGTAATTTTCAGCAGCTGTTTGGATTATTGCATTGACATCACTCCGTGATCTGGTCAGAATTAGTTCATGCTTTGCATTCACAACCATTTTTCGATAATCTTCAGCGAAGCCCAACAGCATACGCAGTGGTACACATACATCAAAGTTACCCGCTGCATCCACGGTTTGTTTGGTCTCTTCTACATCAAGCCAACCCGTATTTTCAAGCATCGCGCTCTTGCTCGGTGTAAATGATGTATATCCTTTAATGAGAGACGTAATACCCACATTCTTATTACGATCGATTTCCATTACGTTAAGTTCATAGCGCACTTCTTCGAATAAATGACAAATAGCATTGTTGACAAGACTTGTTGCAGTTGTTGGTGCGCCATCATTCTTCGTTGATTTTCCATAAATGTGTAGAGAACTTTTGCACGGTAGAATTGATAAATCTTGATGCTGGATTGAAATACGTATATCATCACTATTGTTGTATGATGACGATGCGTATGGTTGATGAGCATGAACCTCTTAATGTGCGATGGATTCGTCGAAGATGACGGATGTCTGAATGTTTACGATTTCTTCCTCCATTGCATGCAGCAGATGCACAACGCACAGAGCAAATAATTCCTCACACGCGCTCTCCACGAACTTTGAGACGCAAATTCTTCAAGAGTTGCAGGTTTTGTGGTGTTAGCGCTTTGAGCGTTGATCGACGACTGCTTTCTCGATCCCATGGGGGTTTATTAATATTCGATACTCTATTGTAGACTATACCCATTGAGATTTTATATGCAGCCGTATGGTGATAACTTCGCCACGAAAATTCACCAAATCTCCGTTCTGATCAACAATACGAAGTTGTATGTTGTCAATTATTCGAGTTGTGATTGGTAGATAAATGACGTTCGATGGCACTTAGATGATTTTATAGCCAGGCGGCACAGATGGGAAAAATTCGTGAATTGTGTGAACTTTCGGCCATTAATGTATGCACCGGTGGTTATATTACACTCGACTCTTATGGCGTTCACTTTAAGAATGGACACTGGCAGATCAGATTCATGTCTTTTATTTACTTCCAATATCCTTGGTGCAAGGCCCAACAGAGGACCAATCGAATCTTTAAGTGAGGAGGGGAGAGGTTGATCACATTCGATTTCACTGCGTAGTGTATTATTATTCGGCTTGAGTTGGATTTTCACGTTTGTACGTGATAATTCCGCCTGTAAATACTTTTCAATATCCACAATTTCGTAACTGCCTGTTGGTATGGTCACCGTGCGTGTTCCAAAATAAAGTTTGTTGCATCCAGCGTCGATGTTGGGTATTGAGTTGAATGTGAGCAATTCGATAAGCCCAAGAGCATACGTCTTGTGTGGCGGCAGTTCGATGGGCGGGAAAAATTGCGTTTCAAGAACTGAGGCTGATCCCGATATCGTGAACGTTATACTATCATCCATGATTCTTGCAAATTATACACTAAACCCAAAGCTCTACAATACACGTTTATATAGTGTATATCTGTCTCGACGATTCAGCTGCCTACATAGAAATTTAAGACACAAATGTCCGCATTCAATCGTATCATATTTTTAATATTTTTTATAATTATAATTGACGCTACCAACATCAAAATAGCTTATGAGTTTGGATGGAGGTGTGAGATTGCCGAAACTGTCAAAGTAGACGATTTTTTGCCCAGTTTTTTTGGATGCAACCAAATTTTCATCCAAATTCACAATTGCCGATTCATGCTTGAGGGGTCCACTTTCGGGTAATGTATCACGTATATAAATCCCCCGGAAATATGGAATTTTCATGATTTTCGCATATTGCAGCAGATCGATGTCGGTGAGAGGCCGATGTGGTAGCGTTATTATCCGTTTTTTGGCTTGATGTGAAGCCCCAGCCCCTGCTTATATGGTTTCAAGTGTAAACCTTTTCCCAAAGCAATGCTCTCGACCCTTTCGTTATGACGCTTTTTTTCGTTCAATTCTTTTTTAGCAGCTTGAGCAGCATTAACGGCGTTGGCTATTGCGGCAGCCACACCAGACAATGCGCCAGTGGCGCTGAGAACCGCGAAGAGGGGTATGAGAAAAAGTAAAACACCACCAATTTCCTGCGGAACAGGTAGAACTCGCGGCATGTGTGCTTTATTGCCTTGCGCACTAGCACGCGCGCCTTTCAATGCCGCCGTGACGACTTTACGAGGATCATCGTTTCGAGTCATTGCTTTCCGCGCGGCATTAATGACCTTTTTTAAGCAAATACTCTTCTGCTGCTTCGTCGGTTTCCCCTTCGCAGACTTCATTCCGACACCAAATTTCGTTTTTGCCTTCATAATGTTTGTCACAGCTCAAGCACTTGCTCTCTCGCCAATACTAGCGTCTTTTGCCGTTACACGTTGCCAGGCTTGCTCGGCCAACACTATCAGCTAAATGTCTAGCTTCTAAATTTGTGCGATTTTCCGAATATGCAATATCGTGCACTTTGCAAGCAGCGTCTAATGGATTTATACCTGGATCACCACGAGCAAGACGCGGGACCAACTTTGTACCAGGCCCACAATATTGATAGCCCAGCAGATGTAACTCCACCGGAAGTTTATTAATTATATCATTGATTACACCTTTGCCGGATTTCTTCTTTTTCTTCTCATGAACAATCATCACCGATCAAATGCCAATCCTCAACTGATTATTACTCGCATTATAAAGGCCATTTAAATGGTTTTTCAATTAGTTGTATGTGAGATGACGTCGAAGAAACAAGTTTCTGGTGGGCAACTAGCCATAATAAATTTTGACAAACTTGTGGAAGGGGGTGGGGAGAAAAAGCATAGACGTCATGGAAATATACTACCTAATAGCATTCGTGCGGTGTTTTGTGGTCCATCGAATTGTGTAAAAACTAATGCATTACTGACGCTGCTAATACATCCCAATGGCTTGAGATTTAAGAACATTTATCTCTATTGTAAATCATTGAAGCAGCCAAAGTACAAGTTGCTTGAACAATTACTTGAACCGGTGGATGGTGTTCAATATTATCCATTTAATGAGCATGAACAAGTTGTATCGGCGAGTGACGCTCATCCAAACTCAATATTCATCTTTGATGATATAGCATGTGAAAAACAGGATAATGTCAGAGCATTTTTTTCCATGGGAAGACACGAGAGTGTCGACAGTTTTTATCTCTGTCAGACATATACTCGTATCCCGAAACATCTTGTGAGAGATAATGCAAATTTTGTGGTGCTATTTAAACAGGATGATATGAATCTCAAACATGTGTATAACGATCACGTGAATACTGATATGACTTATGCGTGCTTCAAAAATATGTGTGTTGGATGGATATCAATCGGATAAATATGGGTTTATTACGATTGATAAAGATAGTGAAATTAATGCTGGTAGATATAGAAGAGGTTTTGATTCCTTTCTTACTGTCGATGATAAATAATCGCTCATTCTGAGCAGAGAGACAGTCTGAGATCTGACTCACCGGTGTCAACATGAGAACCGAAGATCTTTTGATGGAAAAGAACATATTGTGTAAGCTTGCCAAGGCAAGTGATGCAATACGGCAAAAACATCAAATGTTAAAAAGTGGCCGCGATAGTACACAACAAAAAATGCCAGATGTGTTTAAGCCAATCATCGGGCTATTGGAGGAGCTGCTTTCATATAAAAAGAACATAAAGCAAGAATTTAAGGATGAAAAAGTGAATATTAAGAAAGAGGCGAAGATGGCGAAGGAGGGGGGAGGGGAGGATGAGGAGTATCATGATTTTGAGGGAATGCAAAATAGCACGTTCCAGGACAGTTTGTTTGACGGGACTCTTGATGAAACGGTTATAGCTGCAAATAATAGTGTTGATGGCGACGATGATGATGTTGATGATGATGGTGATATTTCGGATGATGCTGATGTTGAATTGACTGGAGATGCCGATCAATTAATACGTGAATATCTCGGGCTGTTGCGTACGAATAAAAAGACAACCTTAGACGTCTCATACGGATCGCAAAACCTGGTAGATGGTAAATTAATGGTTGGTGATTCGCAAATTGATTTCAAACCTGATCATATTTATGTTGGACGCCAAAAGTATTCGAAAAGTATTGGATTAGTTGAGCTACTGTTCAAAAAAGTACCAATGTTTAATTCTTTTAAACCAAATGATTTGACCAACTATGAGAAAATTGTTATGGCCACGAATGCACATAGAAAAAATTATAAGCCCAATGGCGCTATTCGTGAAAATACAAGTTGTAAATTTCGAAAATTCATTTCTCCAATAATCGAAGAACATGGTGTGCACAAAGGTGGCAATGTCTCAAAGTATAAGGTCGCGCGGAAAAATATGTCATATGACTATGTTCACTGGGATGATCCAAATGAGCTTGTGGACCGTCTTCGTCTTCTGGTTGTATCGCAAGCAGCTGGGAACTCTTCGCACTCCAACGAGATCATTTCCATTATTGAGGAACTACGCGAAGCTGAAATCATTTATTAACCCGTCCACGATGAATTTTCATGCATTCCCAATATGACTATCGATGTGTTTGGACGAAATTTGAATATGAGTGGTGGTGTGGGTCCGCCAGGTAAATCGGGTGTGGGATTCAAGACTACAGCAGACGGTCATTATAATTTGGAGCAAAAACGCCTGGTCAACGTTGGTGATGCAAAAGCATTAGAAAAGGCTATCTCTCTTGGGGTGTTAATGACCCACGCGAATGCTCTCTCTTATAAAATAACCAATTCAATGAACCAGTGTTACGAATAAATGGCAAATTCTCTTGAAAGTGGAGTGAGAGCTAAGATCAGCGAACTTCACGTACTAGTAGAGAGCATGAAAACTACGATCAATCAGCTGAATGCCACAGTGAAAACTTTGAAAGATGCAATAACTATTGGGGAGCCCGAAATTGCAGGCCAATTGTTGAAAGCATTGTGGTGAGAAAAAAAACATGAGTGAAAAGAAGTGTGCTTTGGTTGAGGAGTTACATAAACCAGCTCGGCGAAACTATCGTTGCCGACACGTGGATATACGCGGACTCGATGAAACATGGCAGGCTGATCTCGTTAATATGTCGTCATTTGCACGCGAAAACTCCAATCATAAATTTCTCCTCGCCGTCATCGATATATTCTCCAAATTCGCATGGGCCGAACCGTCGAAGAGCAAGAGTGGAAAAGATGTCACCGCTGCAATGGAATCAATACTCGCCAAAGGACGCACACCGAAAAATCTTCATGTCAATCGTGGAAAAGAATTTTATAATTCTGAATTTAAGACGCTGATGAAAAAGTTTGACATTCACATGTATTCTACGTATAGCAATTTAAAAGTCTCAATTTGTGAACGCTTCAACCGTACGCTCAAGAATAAAATGTGGATTCAATTCAGTCTTCGCGGAAACTGGAAATGGATTGATATTCTTGATATGCTTATTATCGAGTACAATGACACTGTGCATCACACAATTAAAATTAAGCCGAAAAATGTTAATGTTGGGAATGAAGAAGAAATACTCAATGATATTTATAACAGAAGTGAAGTGAGAAAACGGGCGAAATTCAAAATTGGCGATCAAGTGCGCATCAGTGAATTTGACAATGTATTTGAGAGAGGTTACACGCCAAACTGGATAACGGAAATATTTACAATATATCAAGTGAGAAAAACTAACTCCGTAACATATTATATAAAAGATTACCAAAATGAGCCCATTGCGGGCGGTTTCTATGAACAAGAGCTGCATCGTGTGCAATACCCTGATATATATCTCATTGAAAAAGTGTTGAAAAAACGTGGCAGTCAGGTATTTGTGAAATGGTTGTATTTCGACAATGCGCACAATAGTTGGATAAGCAAAGACGATTTGTAACTAATGAAGAAAGAATAATAATAATATGTGAAAACGTCTCGTCAATTGTTTTTATTTTTATAATCCCTATCCCCGCAACCGTAGCAAACGTTTGACGACCAAGCTGAGCAGGTCAACGCCGTCTCTGTCTCGCTCCAACTCTCTTTCTCGGTCTCCACTGCACGCATGACCATGCAGATCTTCAAAGCTATTTGGGGAGAAAAAAGGTTCAATACAGGAGTTTCAAAAACTTTTTCTTTTATTTTCACACCAATGCATATTATGATACAAAATTTCGATTTTGCATATCCTTTTCAATATTCACTTGGGAATTCAATAGTGACCCCATGGTAATGTTTCAACTGTTCCCGGTATGACATAGCGCTTATCGTCGTGTGGGCTGAGGACAACATTCGTCTCGGAGATAGTATAGACATTATGCAATGTCGACCGAAATGAAAATTGGTTTTGCTTCATGTCGTCAACATTAAAATTGGTTAAGCATTTCGTATAATCTTCGAAAATGATTGTTCGAGCAACGACATTGCTTTTAATCTCCTTCACTTTTTTCACATCTAGTTCCCGTCCGGCAACTCGCGTCGCATACATTTTTGACCTGAGCCCAACGAATTCGGTCATGATCGATCCCTTGCTCTCATCTTTCATAAGACCCGGAATCTTTTTGTTAGCAAGCGGCATGCCATATACATCATCGACGGGGTAGTCACTCGTATCGAATTTATGTATATGTGCTTTTATATCCGCATATACATCGTCGGATTCAATCTTGTATATAAGACTGTCTGTGTCAGTATACAGAACTTTACAATTATTCTGATACATCGGTTTCATAAAGTCATGGTGAAATTCGTATTAACATATTTTTGAAATGTTTAGAACAGTCATACCCACATATATTAGTTTATTCATTTTCACCTCGAGATTTCTCAATTCAACGGTGATTAAATTTTCCGCAAAGATACTGCAACTATGAAAATTCGGTTTCGAGATCATCGCCTCTGCGCTATATCGCCCAGCCCACTTGGTCAAGAATTTAGCTTCTACGTGATTTCGAACATTCTCCATGGTTTTGCCAAAAACTGCATTATTCATTAATTTGAATAGCGTTTTTTCAAATTCATTAGTGGCGTGTATTCGAAACTGTGTATTCAAGTCAATTTATGTTTGAAGCCAGGTGAATTGTTTGAATTTCAAAATTCTATGCACTTTGCTGACTTTTAAACCATGACGTAAGCATTGCTATAAAGCGCGATAGTGTATGACATAGCGCTCTTTATCTGTGACTGTTGCGAGGAGCTTCTCCTGCCACTTGCCAGGAGGTTAACCGTGCGTTGGACAAAACAGCAAGTCACCATGCTTATCATGCAAGTGTTGTGGATATTCCAAATCTACCTCGAGGAGATAGCCAATCGGTGAATCTAGCGCAGTCGAGTTTACGTTGAAGTTGGATATATCTTTAACCCATTGGAAGTTCGCGTATGGCAATGGCTGACTCATTGCCCACCCATACAAATTATTGACATCGAAATACATCAAGAATGTGGATGTTTTCGATTTATCGTGAGACTCCATATATTTATTATTCGCACGCGCATGTCGATATGAACATTGACTCAGGCCACCGCGAGAACCTCTCTCCACGAATAACACCATATCAATGTCCGCAAGCAATTCCAATTTGATTTTCGTATACTTGAACATCGCATCCCAGGTGTATCCGGGAAGAGTGTAGTAATGCACGGGATCAAGACCATAACTTCTTACACAAGTGTCGCGAAAGTTTTCGAATATGTCGGCTAGCAATAATACATCCGTCTTCAAGTATAAATCACTATATTCACACAACGTTCGAATGGCAAATCACTCCCACACATTTTCGGCGTGTGCATACTCCTCCTCGGATATTGACGAAGCGGTTAACGAGCTATAAAATGCATTCCGCGGTGGAAGCGCAGTTTCGTTCAATTTGTCAAAGCTTTCAATATATTCACATGGAAACACGCCCTTCCGCGTCAATAAAAGGAAATTTTTCGTGTTCGGAAATTGTGATTCCAACGTTCGGAGTTTGTCGATCGATAAGAATGATGCTAATTTAGCAAGACTTTCCTTGAGAAATTTGAAAGAGTCGATAAAGTGTAACTTGATATTTTTTCTCGAGTCAGTGGATGTTATGACAGTTTTCGAAAATGAGATGTACTTTTCCTTTGTCATGGGGAGTAAATCGATTTTCCCCTCGAACGCTGTGGCTAATTCCTTAACGATGAAATGCGCGCCATAACCGGATAAATTGTGGAAAACTACCGGAATAAAAAAGGGATTTTGATAATTCGAATTACAATTTGAATGGGCTGGACCTCTGAATTTTCCTGTCAGATGACAATGATCTCGAACACGTTCTTCGCATGGCCCGAATTTTTTTTCGCAAATATGGCAGTTTTTTTCTTCGCGAAAATTTTTCCACTCTTGTGAGGATACATTTTTCATTCGAATATTATCCAACAAAATTTTACCAACCCACAATGCCAATTCGTGTAGTTCTCGGATGAGCCATTTTATAGTTTTCACCCCGGTGTGACTTGTATCCTGATAGCGACGTGTCATATGAGCAACTCACATAATATCCAGCGCTGAAAACTCGATGACGTTGATGTTTATCTTTTTCCCTCTCCTCCACACTCGTTTTCTCCAAAATACATTCTAGGTCCGCATAAACGACGAATGGCACACGTTCCTTCCGATTGAAGTTGCCGAATTCCAACCATTTGTTGGTGTCTGCTGGTAATCGAACTGCACAATTGTTCACAGCTTGACAATCCACATCATACGATTGCAGCTTAATAGAAGAGTGGAAGTAGTGCAAACAGCTGTAAAAAATACTAATTTTAAAATTATTAAACATATTTGATAATATATATAAATATATGGGGGGGGGGGCACGAATTTACTCACCGATTGCAAATGAACTTCTTTCTCTCCGTCTTGTTGAGTTGCGAGCTGACAAGGCGGGATAGACTACTAATCCGCGCGAAATGTCCAATTTTCATCCCAGCAGGACCTTCTATGTACAACAAATTGATGTGTCTCCTTTTCTTCCATCGTAATGCGGATTGGAAGAATTTTGCCACCCTTCTCAATGTACACATTTATTGACAGTTTGTTCAACCGCTCGAATACTATAATCTGATCCAATTTCATGGGGAATTTGATACCGCGAAGATTAAGGATCCTCGAATAATGCGGATACGACGATAGACGTTTGCAGTGAAGTTTCACTGGATATAACGAAGCGACGACTGCCCATGCAAAACACGCTTGGTCTTTCAGATGAATATTCACTACGGCTTTTCGCTTATAGACTATATCCGATATTTCGTAATTGCACCTGCACGCATTGCATTATATTTGTTAATGTTGAGCGTTAAATTCAATATGGATACTAACGACTAACCACTATCACGTTCTTGAAACTCATCAAGTGTTGCCAGCGTCGGTTCAACCACTCGTTCATCATACCACTCGCGCAAATTTGACGTTTCAAAGAGTTCAACGTTCGCCGTATTAATGCTTTTACTTGCACGTTTTTCCCCTGCAGCAAACTCGCCATGAAACTCGGTGTTCACCTTTACACTGTTGTGCCTAGCAATACTGTTGGCTACTTGCGTATTCACTAATTCAAATGAGTCCAATAGAAATTTACGTGGGTCAATGTAATTGCAATTAATCACGGCACCAGTTGTCAAGCGATTTGTGAACGCACTATCAATTTCACGCCATATTAATTCGTGTTCGGTCAATCCTTCACCCACGTGCACAAACCGTCGGCTTATTGAACACTTTAAGCCTTCCAAACGCAGGATTCGTGAATTCAACGAATGATGGTATCCAATTGTCAGTCCTATGCGCTTGGCTCGCACCCGCTGCACTAACGATTCTATAAGCGTATCACACTCTTCTTCCCATTGAACATATTCTTCCGTCGATTGAATTAATGCGCCTCGTTCACACAAAGATTGCTCCGCAATCCTGTCGTTGGCAATCGACAATATGATGCCGAACGAAATATGCGCCTCGATGTTAGCTCAAATGCGACTTTACTCAAAACGTGGCGATTGAAGAACTCGTCTCAACGAAATCAGCATCAGCCCTTGGGATTTTTTTTCCCATCAGAAAATATACTTCTTCATAGGAGGGGGGGGGCATGCGCGTGTATGAAAGGGAAAGAGATCATTATATTCACATAAAAGTCTATCGGGCGAGATTTTTTTATTTTTCTCATATGAAAGAAGTGAAAAAACGGGGTAATGTTTTAGATTTACCCCAAATTAGGGGCAAAGTGGTGGGAGCGAGCGGGCGACCTTTGATGAAAATTCGATGGGTGCACCTTTTTTTTCCTTCAATCAAATGGCATGACGTCTCAGATTTATCCGAGATTGAGGGTTGGGAAAAGAATGTGCGCGGGCAGGCGGGCAATCCCTTGATGAAAATTCGGCGAATGCATCCACATTCTTTTTTCTCTAATTAAATAGCGTGATGTTTTAAATTTCACCCCTAAGCGCGTTAAGGCATTATGAAAAATTGGAAAATCAGTTTCCCTAAAAGTGCTAGATTTTTATTTTCAAGGTGTGAATCTCGCACATCTTCGGTGCTTGAGAGAAACTATACACGCTACGAGGAGGGTTCTTTCTCTTTGAATGACACTGACTCGACTATCACAGTAGCATTTATCGGCTAAGGGACTACTTAACGGCTAAGTGGCTACTCAACGGCCATGGCACACACCTTTGCACTCGCATCTAGTCTTGTATTGCATACAACGTAAAATCCACCTGCAGGATTTCGGTGCCTCCAAGGATTTTTTCAGGTAGGTCACATCAAGTATTTGGAGAGGGTGGGAGGAATGAAATGCAAAAAAGTGTGTGAAAATGCAGCCTCTACTCCCACTATCGGGAAAAATGGTTCAAATTTCTGCCAAATTTTCTTCTTTTTCTTCATTCTGCTTTGTGCGATCGTCAAGTTCGTATTGTGCGGAGAAATTTGAAAAATAATAATAATGGCTCCAATTCGCGATCTGATTAAGAATGTGCGTGACGGTGGTGTCAAAGCACAAAACGTGAATCGCGCTGTTGACGAGGAACCAGAGTTGTTAAATCTCGTCGACGGGGATGAGTACGAGGGGATGGAACTTGATGACGAAGTATTGGACAGGGCCGTTCAATATTACGACCCACATGTCGAATATAAAGACATCGAGGGTGAGGAAGCGATGACAGACGATGAAGGTCATGAATCGGACAATGAGTTCTCCCAAATACATCGATATCGTGTTGTCCCGCGGCCAGAAGTGATCGGAATTTAAAAAACGACGCGAGTGTGTCTTATCGTGTCATGCTATATCAACCTACGTGGCAAGAAAATATGTTTCTCATATTTCATTGGGTGCACCAAAGGGATGATTACGAGCAGCTTCGGAGCCACGAGTGCAGCAACTGTAAAGGAGCTATATCGATATACGTCTCACTTGACATCTGTGGAGTATGCACCAGTGGTAAGTCCTATTTCAATTTTTCATGTTTAGTTATTTAAAAAAACATTGATTTTGATGATGGGATTTCCTCTGTTGCAAGAGGATCATCGACATCGCAATCCTAAACGTTAGCAGCTCATGATAATTTTGAGAGTTCATATCACATTTGAAACATTTTTTTGTTCTCGATTGCTTGAAATAATGTTGAAATTAAAATATTTATATATTTTATATACTGAAAATCAATTGGGATAAATGTTACACACACACACACACAACTACACTCCTTGGACCCCCCCCCCCCCCCCCGCGGCATATCCCCACCCCATCCACTGCAGACCCTCTGACGTGCTAGGGACCCATGACTCGCTCCCTCCCCTGCATACCCTTCCAAGCAACAGACTCCGGGCCCCGCCCCCAAAAAGTGGTCCAGAACCGGCTTAGCTCTAATACTGTTATTCATTGTTATTTCTGCAAAAGGGTCAAATATCTGCAAAGAGAGATGGAAGGGGAATATTGCCAGGTTAAGTCGGATAGACCAAGGGATCTCGTAACCGTAGAATTCTACGGTCCATTGCCAAAATCTATACCAGAGGTTGAGTATATATTTATCGTATTAGATGCGTTCTCAATACTCGTCAAGTTGTATGCTATAAAAATAGCAACCGCGAGAACAGTGGTGAAGAAAAATCTCCAAGATTATTGTACGGATATAGACAAGCTGAAAAGAATTTTGTCGGACAACGGGTCCCAATTTACCACGAAAATTTGAAAAAATTAATAAATGGAATAAGATATCAAAGGTGTTTACTCTTTCATTCGACATCCTCAATCGAATCCCACAGAAAGAGTGATGAGAGAGCTTGGGAGACCTTTTCGAACATTTTGTGTAAAACAACACACCCGTTGGGCAAAACATTTGCCAAGAATAAAACTATTATTAAATAAAACGACTCACTGTGGTACCGGGTTTAGTCCAGTAGAATTGCATTGTGGAAAACAGCCCAAAGATAAAATATTTAATTTATTGAATTTTCCACATTCTACGGATAAACCTCACAAATAAAAGATTTTGCTCGCCCACGAAAAATTATCTAGATGCTCCAATGATAGGAAACGACAGTAAAAATCAGTCTCGAATATTCGGCTCATCAAAGGGGATTTGGTATTGTTAAAAGTTCCTTACATTTCGAGCCAAGCAGATCACGTAGGGTACAAATTTTTTCACACATTCGAGGGACCGTATAAAAAAATTGGCACGAAGGGATCCAACGCGTATGTTTCATGTGAAATTGACGATAATAAAATAGTAAAAGGGAATATAATCGAGCGAGTCTGAGGAAGTATAACGCACTCATATCGGGTTTGATTCAGTCAAAAAGTCTTCTGAACATCGCTGTATGCTTCGTGATTTTTGTAAGTTAGAATTTAATTACAGCGTAGTCAAGTTTAAAAAAAATTAAGTTGTTATGATTAGTAGGAGAATAAGACGATATGTTCATGTAAACTGTGATATGACGACACAGAACACTATGATGATTGATGAAAAATGAGTTTATAAAACTGTATCGACAGCAACGAGAAAATCGAATGTATATAAAATTGGTTATTTAATATTTTAAAAAAATGTGACAAAGGCCAAAATTCGTGATCGGCGATAAAATTATATAATATGTCATTATTGTATTTAAGCGTTATCATTATAATATTTGTTGTATGCTAAGACGAGAACCTTATAGGGGCGGCGTCAAATGCGTGAGTGGGACGGACGTGGATGTAAAATGTGTATAATTAAATAACCTTGCATTGTATAATGACGAAGATGGTAATTTTGCGTTAAAAGAAAAGAGTTTTTTGTTGCCCGTTCAATTTGGGAGATAATGTGACGATGGAATTAGTATCAGACGTGATGGGTGATAGAATTCGTATAATTTTGGATATGTTTGTGGAGCGAACCCCTCTTTTCTCTCTGACTTTAATTCCTAATTTTCACCAATTTAAAATTCATGCGACACTTTCTCTTCGACCGTTGTCGCGTCGATTTTCGATCAGTCTATTTATACATCGGCATTGTATAATACATGTTGTATCATTAGTATAATAATCGCTTTGCCTGTGTGTCATTCCGGATCGACGTTTGGGGTGAAATATTGTCGTCGAGAATCATAAAAATCGAGGCCTTGAATCCTTCAACGTGCTCATCATCAACGAAACATTTGTTAAGTACGTTTTTTTACCCCAAACTGTTGTATATATATATTGTAGTCGGTTTGTCGCTATATTGCTTGACGACGAATGATAAATATTTCAACGATATGAAAAAAGAGAATTTTAATTCATTCGATCAGAGAGAAATATCGAATGAGAGGAAATAATAATGTATGCGAGATATTTGTGTGTGTGTATGTATGTGTGTCTGTGTACGTGTACGTGTACGTGTACGTGTACGTGTACGTGTACGTGTACGTGTACGTGTACGTGTACGTGTACGTGTACGTGTACGTGAACGTGTACGTGTACGTGTACGTGTACGTGTACGTGTACGTGTACGTGTACGCGTACGTGTACGTGTGCGTGTACGTGTACGTGTACGTGTACTCGTACGTGTACGTGTACGTGTACGTGTACGTGTACGTGTACGTGTACGTGTACGTGTACGTGTACGTGTACGTGTACGTGTACGTGTACGTGTACGTGTACGTGTACGTGTACGTGTACGTGTACGTGTACGTGTACGTGTACGTGTACGTGTACGTGTACGTGTACGTGTACGTGTACGTGTACGTGTACGTGTACGTGTACGTGTACGTGTACGTGTACGTGTACGTGTACGTGTACGTGTACGTGTACGTGTACGTGTACGTGTACGTGTACGTGTACGTGTACGTGTACGTGTACGTGTACGTGTACGTGTACGGGTACGTGTACGTGTACGTGTACGTGTACGTGTACGTGTACGTGTACGTGTACGTGTACGTGTACGTGTACGTGTACGTGTACGTGTACGTGTACGTGTACGTGTAAGTGTACGTGTACGTGTACGTGTACGTGTACGTGTACGTGTACGTGTACGTGTACGTGTACGTGTACATGTACGTGTACGTGTACGTGTACGTGTACGTGTACGTGTACGTGTACGTGTACGTGTACGTGTACGTGTACGTGTACGTGTACGTGTACGTGTACGTGTACGTGTACGTGTACGTGTACGTGTACGTGTACGTGTACGTGTACGTGTACGTGTACGTGTACGTGTACGTGTACGTGTACGTGTACGTGTACGTGTACGTGTACGTGTACGTGTACGTGTACGTGTACGTGTACGTGTACGTGTACGTGTACGTGTACGTGTACGTGTACGTGTACGTGTACGTGTACGTGTACGTGTACGTGTACGTGTACGTGTACGTGTACGTGTACGTGTACGTGTACGTGTACGTGTACGTGTACGTGTACGTGTACGTGTACGTGTACGTGTCCGTGTCCGTGTCCGTGTCCGTGTCCGTGTCCGTGTCCGTGTCCGTGTCCGTGTCCGTGTCCGTGTCCGTGTCCGTGTCCGTGTCCGTGTCCGTGTCCGTGTCCGTGTCCGTGTCCGTGTCCGTGTCCGTGTCCGTGTCCGTGTCCGTGTCCGTGTCCGTGTCCGTGTCCGTGTCCGTGTCCGTGTCCGTGTCCGTGTCCGTGTCCGTGTCCGTGTCCGTATCCGTGTCCGTGTCCGTGTCCGTGTCCGTGTCCGTGTCCGTGTCCGTATCCGTGCGCGTGCGCGTGCGTGTGCGTGAGCGTACGTGTGCGTGCACGTGCGCTTAGGCGTGTGCGTGTGCGTGTGCGTGTGCGTGCGTGCGTGCGTGATCAGATATGTACTTATACGGACAAAATATTTTCTGTTTTCTAAAATAAAATTAAATCCACTTATTCCTCGCACAAAAAAAACCATTTATTTATTTTCTATTCGTACACTGAGATGCCATGTCAAATAATAATAAATGTACCGACATTGGCTGCCGTTATATCCGTCATTCATATCGTAATTTATATTCGTCAATCTGTGTCTTTGGTCGTTATTTATTTCATGGAAATTGGTCGTCATAAATTTATGGTATTTTACATGATTTTTGTGCTGTCTTCACTCATATATTTGACGCTTTCGACATTTAATAATCTCTTATAATAATCGGATCATGAAAATCGTTATACTGTCTACCCTGATTTTTTATAACTTCTGCTGCCTACGTCGATTTTCTTATGGTTACCGCTGTCGGCGTTGATGATTCATGGTTTTGCTTTTTCATGGAGAACTTTCCAATGATGAAATTTTTTTTTCCAGTTTTCAATGTCGATGTGCACAAAATGTCCCAAAACATCGAAAAATCATATCTGGAAAAAATGTCCGGTTGTGTGTGTGTATATGTGTGTTTGTGTGTGTATGTTTTTTTTATTTATTTTTTTTATTTATGTTTCTTTAACGTCGCTTCAACTGCTGGGGTTATTAGCGACGGGACCAACGGTTTTTCCTTTAGTGCTTTTCCGAAACACTTTGGGAGTATCTCAGTGAGATTACTTTGTTATCTGTTTGTCGGTGTTGTAAACAGTCGGTCTTCTAGGTTCCTATCCCCATTCCGGAGCTACGTCGTGTCAGTCGCTGACTAATCAACATTGGACGTCTACGGACTATACACTGTTGTGTACAATGTATTATGTCCGGAGCTACGTCGCGTCACAATATTTTTCGCCAGCGAGACGACGGAACCGGGATTCGAACCCGAGACCTCCCGATGCTTTGCTTTAGAGGCAAGCACGCTAGCCACTAGACCAAAGTCATCGTAGTGTGTGTATGTTCTGGCACTGTATAGTTCAAACTTTCATAACTCGAGAATGATTCGAGCTACAGGGCTCCCGTTTTCACGGACTTTTATCTACATAAGCTCTCTATTTTGTGAGAATTTTGTCGAATTTACTAAAAAAACAATACGAATTTTACAGCATTTTGAAATTTTTGAAACAAAATCCTGCGAATTGGAGCATTCACAAAGTTGCCTCAAATTTGACGATTCATGGCTAATTTTTTTTTTTATAATTAAAGTATTATAATAGGAGGGTTGGTACTTGATTTGGGAAACGATCGAAACGGTTTAAATTTGATGTTTATTCCAATGATAACCAAGTTTTTCGAAAAATCGTCGAACCGCTTCGATTCTTGCAAATTTTGTAAAACATTGTGGATGAATCTGAACAACCTCTTTATTTTCTGAAAATATTATCGCAATTGCTATGTAAAAACGAAATTCGCAGTATTTTGAAATTTTTAAAAACCTTTGTGATTGCTCCAACGTCCGCAAATTTCAAGATTTATGGCTATCTTTTTTTACAAATAGAGTATGATAATAAGAAGGCTCGTATTGAATTTGGAAAACATCGATCGAACGGTTCAAGTAAAAAATCGGTCAATGAGTTCAAATTTTATGAAAAATGAAAAATTTATTTTCGAAATATGATTTCATCGCATGAATCTTAAGTAAATGCTTATGAAATAAATAAAAAAACATTTATAATCCTTGGACAAAATTCTTCGCTGCCAACGTCAATTTTTGTTTGGCGTTCATTGTCAATGCTGACTGATTTATGCCTTTTGCTGTGGACGTCGATTTTCTTATAGCTTTCGCTGTCTACCGGTTGCTGTTACTTATTTTCACAAAAAAGCCCCGGAATATGATTTTTTCAAATTTTAGCTCAATAAGTTTGAGTAGGATCACGGTTGGAACTTCATCATCTCCATAATATGAAAAAATCGAACTCACTATTCGGATATATCGCTCTGAAGTTCCATGGAAGAACTACTTTTCAAGTAAATAATAAGTTAAATAAGAATTACAGATTAATATTTATGATCCCAGGTAGGGTTTCGGAGTCGGGCCGTTGTTGGCGCAACGACGATCGCCTGAGTTAGAGCGGTGGACCGACTCTGTTTGCCAACGTCGGTTTGGCATCTTAAAATCGTCGGGATAATAACACTGGCTCGACGTTTCACCGAAACGTCGGGCCGCAACGAATAACCAACGTGATTGCAACATCGGCCTACGCCTAATACGTTAATTTTATTTCTAATATATATTTTTATTTATAATTTTAATAAAAATAAAATTTTCATTAATGTTTGATCATTTTAAACATTACATAAGATCAGGGAATAAGAAAAAATAAAAATAAAAATTTGAAAGGCGTCGCCACCAGGATCGACCCCCGACCCTCGGTTTTTCAGCGTATCTTTGAATTGGACGTGAATTTAATATTTTTAGAAAAATCGTTTGAAAATTAATCAATTTTTTTGACTGATTAATTTTCCTTGTATATACGCGGACCGAAGAATACTTACGTACCTCGTCTGGGATTTGAAACCTACCTACCTATCGAGCCTACTGAGGGACCTAACACTGGCACGCTAACAACCACACCATCGACTACTTATAATGTTCGGATGTGTATATCATATTTATGAAACATACGCCAGAAAAATATATACTTATATAAAATATAACTTATGAGGGGTCAGAAAACCTGGAATCAAGTTATAAGAAGTCACATATATTATAAGGGGTCAGTGGCGTCGAAATTAAGTTACGATAGGTCACTTAACTGATCAGGGGTCAGAAATCCTAGAATTAAGTTTTGAAATTTCCGTACTTCGTGATACAATAAAAATCTGTAAAAATTCAGAAAAATCCACCATGCCATAAACAATAATCATCAATAATGATATTGCCCAAAAGTTATTAATAAATTATTAACAAATAATTATTCAACAATTTTCGGGTAAGTATTTTTTTAATTTTTTTCTTCTTAAACAATAAGAAAAGTTATTGATACATTATTATTAAGAATTTGATTACCAATTTGTTATTAATAAATTACTATTAATAATTTGTTCATCAATTCGTTATCAATAAATTGCTTAAGCAAATAATTATTCAACAATTTTGAGGTAAGTTTTAAAAAAAAAATTTTTCTCAAACAAATCGATCGCGTTCATTTTTCTCAGCGCATATGAATTTTTTCAGAATTTTCTGTCTATTTTGAAATATTATAAAAAACATTCTGTACCCAAATAAAAAATTGCCAATTTTGTATATGTTTTTGCACGCAGGTTTATCTTCAGCTTTAAGAAGTTTCAAAGACACTTGGTCAAAAAATACATACATACAGCCATTCTCAAAATTTCAAAATGGAAATTTCAAAATAGAGAGAAAATTCTGAAAAAATGTTCAAAAAAAAAATTGCGTTCAGAGAAATTAACGCATTGGATTTGTTTAAGGAAAAAAAGCTTACCGAAAAATTGATGAATAATTATTTGGTTACACAATTGATTAATAACTTTTATGCAATATTGTAATTGATAATGGTTTTTTTTGGCATGCCAGATGGTACTGCTGAATTTTTTCAAATTTTTATTGCAACACAAAGTACGGAATTTTCAATCAGATAAATTTTTTGCCTATGACTGTAGGGGCAAAGCAAATCCTTGAATTTTGAGACCTATTTACATAACCTACGAAGAGTCGGGGGTAGCGAAATAAAGTTATGAGGGATCGTCAGTTAACTTATGAGGGCCCACTTAAGTTATGAGGAGTCAGATATTCTCGAATAAAGTTTTGAGAGTTTAAAAACCTTATAAAAGATCAGGGGCTCCGAAATTAAGTTGAGAGGGGTCACACAAGTTATAAAGCTTCAGGTATCCTGAAGTCGAGTTGGCGGAACGTGCGAACGATGCCATCGCCCGGCACTGGCTGTACTTTCGGCTGCAAGTGTTGGCCGACTATACTTGAGCGATGATTAACCAGCGTCGGATAAAACGTGACAGGCAACAACGTCTCAACTACCGAGCCTAACGTCGATGCCACTGATCGAACAAGAATTGTAACAACTTCGGGTCATAGTCGCGATCCGATCATTGGCTGCCGACCCTCGCCGCTTGATAGCCAACCAATCAGTCGTACGTTTCGCCGACGCTGGGTCTCAATCGTTGGCTGCCGACGAGTTTCTACAATACAGCCAATCACCAGCGTACTTGGATCGTCAGCAACTTCTACATGGGATTATTGATGAAAATCACGATTTTCGATTGGTCTCTACAAAGCGCATTTGTTAAAAAATGAAATTTTCAACAATCAATATTTTGATTTCTGAACGTGACATTTTACCTGGATTTTTATGCAACATCAAAGAAGCTATACATTTAGTTTAAAAAAAACTGTCTTTAAATTTTTCGGAATTTCACTATTTATACACCGAATACATATAACCTCGGATGATCGCGAATCAAGAGTATGTTATTCTTTAGTTAATTTGCAGCAACTTTCCTCAATGGACTTGAGCACGCGAACCATTTTATATGTGAGAAAAACTCAAGAAAATGTTCGATTTAACTGTCGCGAGACAACGTCTCTAAATAAAAGTTTTACATATTAATTGTAATTATGTTGAAAATTTATTACTAATTTTTTATAAGTTTTACATTTTGTTGTTGTTAATGAAAATATAATCAACATGAAAAATTAAACGTACTTTACACATACATATGGGGTATTCCAGCTATAACCGAGTGGCCATTACCTCGACATTTTTTTTTGTGACGCCGATTTTTTTTCATTTACTTTTCGACAAAAAAAAAACGAACGTATTTCTCAAAGAAAATTATGTTTCATTGTGACGGACGAGGGGGTCGATGCATTGAATAATAAATGTTAATTAAATGGATACTGAAACGACGTTGGTTTATTTGAGTTCTATAATTAGAGAGAGTGCATGTCTAATTCGTAAGGATGGTAGAGAAGAACTGGTTAAGATATGGCAGAAAGGAGAAGTGCGAAAAGTGAAGTGGGGTGAAGTTGGGGTCCAGGCGAGTGGAGGGAGGCCACGAGCCGTCGTGACGAGGCCCGTGGGACCAAGGAAAATATAAGAGTTTTCTTAGAAGGGAGCTTAGGATTGTGCTGAGGCGTGAGGTTTCGCGTGAGAGAGAAGTGACAAGGGAGAAAGACGTTTGGATGGATGGCGTGAGGAAGGAATATATTATGTATCGGGTTTTCTTATGTATGATACCGTGACACTCCCCTTCTTAAAAAAACGATGGTCCCCATTGTAGGTTACATAGCTTTTAAATCGCTTCTATATAATGAAAATTGTGTTTGCATTCGATTTGTTCTATGTGTGACTCGATATAATGAAATGGTGTTTTTTTAAGGGTGTGTTGTGGTAATTTCATTTTTTTTGTCTTCTTGTTTTTTTGGTTGAAAAATGATTGGATCGTGGTTATTCTTTGGTTGTGGTATAGTCGTCTTTCAAGTTCTTCTGGTCTTCCTTCTAATATTTGTTTGATACATTTTAACTATAAATCCTGAAAATTCTGTGATATCTGAAACTAAATGCCTGGAATAGTGATTGTATTAGTAGGGCTGGTTTGTTATTTTGGATAAGGATGGTCGAAAGGATGCTTAAATATAATATAATAATATGATCCATGTTTCTTCCAGTTACAGCCCAGTTTTCATTAGTTTTTCTTCGTGTAATTTTGTTTCTATTACCGGTTTTTTCCTTTCGTAGTTTTTCCTCATTTTGGTTTCCTGTTAATGATTGCTCCAGAGTGTTTTGCAGATTGTGTACATTATGTTTAGTTATTTATTTTATATTGTTTTCGAATTTATTATTCCATTACTGAACTTGCGGTCTTCCTGAAACAGTCTCAATTCTTATTAGCATTTGGTTAGTAGGGAGAAAGGTGTGTTAGCCTGGATCGGTAAGGTTTGATTTTCACTTGGTCAGTGCGACGAATGAGCGATACACATGCGATTTTCTTTCCATGAAATATTATTTTTCGATCAAAGTTTCCTGGTTTGTATGTAATTAGGAGATTTAGGATGAGATATGTGATGGTTCAGGATTTGAATGATAATATGTACGTCAAGAAGTGCAAAAGTATATAACTGTTTTGGCTATTTTTCTTTCCTCTCCCTTTGAATGTTTTAAAGTTCGATTATAAATGTAAAGTAATGCAAAAAACTAAGTATAATTACTTATAATACTACGAAAGTACTATGTAATACTACGATAATGCTGAGTAAAATTGGTGAAATGATTAGTATATTATTGTTCTTATTATTATTATTATTATTATTTTTAAAGGTATATGGAAAAGGATTATGTTTTTCATTTGTATTTGTCAATTGGTGTATTTGTATGTCGTGGTTGGTATGTATGGTATAAATGTATATTTCCTATTGATTGTATGAGTGATTTGTGTAGATCGATTTAAGTTTCTGTGATCCAAATTCGTGTCATGTCACGCGTCTTTCCTTAATTAATTCTCGTAGTGTTCTAAAACTTATCGTCTATTTGAGTGACTAATTGTTAAATTCTAGCTGTGTATGTTCTTACATCTATATGCTTTTACTATTAGTCCATTATTTGTTTTGTGTGTACATGTGTATTATTTTTTGTATGATATAATTGAGAAAACAAGTATTCCAAATGTTCAGAACTGTGTTTAAGAGCGTGTTAGTCTCTTGTCATTTGGACGAAGCAAATGGAGGAGAAAACTTGGGTGCTCTAATCGTTCTACTTCTTTTGCTGCATGTGCATTTTTTGTTGATGATGTTTGAATTATTCTTGAAGAGTTGAGAAAGTTGATCACTATCTTATTTGTCTAATGATGATGATGATGATGATGATGATGATTATATGATGTATGCGCGGTTTTTGTGTGTCGGGTGTGATAGATAAATTTCTTGTAGTCGTTCGGGTCGACGTTCGATTATAGGTGTTGTTCCTTTTCGATCGATTATGTTTTCCTGTTGTTTGCACTTTTGTTTCCTATATCGATTGTCCTCTCATTTCATATTTCGTTTGCCTTGTCGTCGCATTTTCATTATTGTTGAAGACTCCGAGTCCTCCGTTAGTGTTCCAATTATTAATACTATCATTGCATTTTTTTTCTATCTTTACTAGCCGACATGGGCCGATTGTTTATTTTTTCTCGTTTACTAGCAGATATGGGCCGACTGTTTCCTTTTTCGTTTACTAGCCGACATGGGCCGATTGATTCTGTTTTTTTCGTTTACTAGCCGACATGGGCCGATTGATTCTTTTTTTTTTTGTTTACTCGGTTGTATTGAACCGTTATTTGCTTATAATAATTCTTTCCTTACCTTTTGTATTTCATCCTTATTTTCGAACCATGGATTGTTCATTTGTTTTTGCGTTGTTGCGATTTGTTCGTCCCCGGTTGCGAGTGAAGGATTGTTAATTTGTATCGTTTGCGTAGATAAATATAAGTCGTTTTCCGTTTCGTTTGCCGTGTGTTTTGCTTGGTTTGTTTGCCTTTTCATCCCGTGACGTGTTGATCAGGCACGCTCTAGGCTGGTTTTTCGGTTGTATAATAATTTGTTTCATTTCCATGTAGAGTCGTCCATATACGTTCCTTGGTTGTTGCCATTGAGGTTCATTATTATCCAGAGAGTTATCCTTTGAAGTTTGTTGCCGTGTGGATTCCCGTGAGTTCAATCTCTTCTTCAGTGTTTGATGAGTCGATAATTGTTGTTGTTAATTTATTTGTTTATTCTTGGGTGTACACTCCCGTAATTGTATTGTTCGATGTTTGTATTGTATGATTCTTGTTCCGTTTTCATATCGATGCCTTGTAATACGTCTTTTCTTGTGATAAAAGTTTTACGTTCTTGGGGGTTGTATTGCCACAGAATTTTTCTGAAATTGTAGACTGGACGTTCCTTTCCCTGATGAGACCACTCGTCATTAGCGAAGTTGGATAATTTTGATGGAGAGAATATTGATGAGATCTTGGGATAGTACGTCTCCGATGATGATAAATTTTCTGGTTTGGGATGAATTTCGTAGTAATGTTTGTTTTCACGTTCATGTTCGTACTCCCAAGTGGGGTCATTTTGATTGGTTTTGTGCTTCCTCACGAAGTCGTGGACGAGTTTCTCTTGTTAACTTGTTATTATTTTTGTGAGGTCGCGAATCTGTTGATTAAGCCTTCGTAATTCTTGTTCATTTTCGTTAGTTTGTCGGTCATGGGAACTTTTACATAATTTAATCCACGAGCTGCCAGATTGCTCGTTGTTGCGAGTATATCGAAATCGGTTGTTGTTACGGTTGCTGCTTCTTGAATTGTTTATATTTTGTAATGACGTAGTGTTTCGTTGTTGGTGGCGTGAATTACTCCGATACCACTTGTATGGATTATTTAGTGTATTATTGCGGAAATTCTGATATTTAAGCCCTCGACTTCGTTCTCTAAATTTTCTTATGGCTGTGCACTCCGAGGTAAAATGAGTATGGGATCCATGATATTCGCAAAGTCTTTGAGGCGTTACGTTTTGTGTTTTGGCAAGCTGAATTTTCGCTGCCATAGTTTGCGTTGTATAAATGGGTTCATCATGTGTGCGATATTGATTAACAATTTGGCGTTTTTGTAGTTCATGTTCAATGTTGAATGCTTCTTTTATAGCGGTATCCAAATTTTCAAATTTTTTATTCATTAGAAGATGTCCAATTTCATCAAGAAGGCCTCGAATAAAAGCTGTAATGACTGATTTTTCTACCTCCTCTATTCGGTTTTTAAGATACGGTTGTTCGGTTTCGGTCGCGTAGAGTTCTTCGTGTGATTTGAAAATACGTTTTAGAATGACTCGTGTTCGGATCGCATATTCTGACAATGACTCGTTATAGTATTGAGCAATTGATTTCAATTTTAATTCGAGGTCCAAAAGTTTGATTGGGGCACAGACATAATTTTTTAGATCGAGAAATAATTCGTTGAGTGTTGTGTATGTTTTTGTATCTGTTAAATTGCGGGCAATACCGGATAATTTGTATTGTATCATGACGAGGAACCGTGCGTGTTCGTTTTCTTATATTAGTAAAGTTGCTCGTTTGCAAGCTCGGACAAAATATTCGACATGCATATTTTTGCCATCAAACGTTGGGATTACGTTATATATATCGTGGAAAGTTACACTAATGTATGCGATTTCAATTGTATTTGTATTTACTTTTGTTTCCGAATTGGAAAATGCGGGGTTCAATTTTTGCGAGTACTTTTAAACTGAAGCAGTCTTTTGGCCTAAATTTTTACGGTTTTTTTTCGTGAGGAAAATTTGATTTTACTTGTCTTTATTCTATATTTAAATTCTAATGGTATTTAAATTTATGTGAGTGGCTTTTGAAAGTATAAATCAAGAAAGGAAAGTTCGAAATGTAAATCAGGGTCGAAGAAAGAGAAAAAGAAATTTTTTTCCAAACTATAATGGTTCTACATAGTCTGAATTTATGTCGTTTATTTGCATTCTGAGTGCATATTATAAGTATATGATTAGAGGTCGTGATGAGAGTAATTTTTCTTTTAACAGATAAGGGAGAAAAAATGTATGGATTCGAGGTTACTATTATTATAGTATGTTTCGGTTTATCGCATTTATTCACGTTATTTGAGAGTCAGCGAATGTATCTGCTCATATGTCACAATGATTCTTGCGAAGACGAACATTTTCAACTATATACGAAGATGTGTAAAATGTTAAATGTTAGAAAAAAAAATTCAAGTTTGAACGGTACTCACCTATAGATCCAAGGAGATAATTTGTGCATATATAACTGGTTTTATTCCGTTTTCATTCGTATTTCGTTTTCTTCCTTCCTTCCTTCTCACTTATTTTTGTCTGTTTGTGTATATATGCGTGGTTGGCTTGGTTAGATTTGAACGATGCTGTATGTGGCGTGCGTTGGAGTCCGGTGTATGTGTCGATGAGTATTTTTCGTATTTGTAAATTTGGTGTAGTTCGCTAGTTCGCTTTTGTAAAATTCATGTTTCTGCATTTTGCTCACGTTGCACTGTTTTGGTTGAGTTTTATGCTTATTTTCTTTTGAATGACACTTTTCGTTAATTAAACGTGTTTCGTCTTTTTCGAATGAATGTTTCGTTTTTCATAATTTTGAATATCATATTTTCTGAATCTGCGTATTTCGCACTCCCGAATAAATTGCGCGTGTTTTTTGTCTCTTAATTGGACTTTGTAAGCGTCTAAACTTTGTTGTTATGAATATTGCTTTGATTTTCTGTTTTTATATTTTTGTGTTTTCATTTTTAGTCGTGTTTTCATTATTGTAAATTTCACTGAGTTCGTTTTTCTGTTAGTCAAAATTTAGTTGCGCTTCGACGTTGGTGTGTATGTGCGTGTGTATGCGTACCGCAGCATGTGAGCGTGCATACTCGGCGAAGTGCGCGCGCCTTGCAATGCACTATATGGGGCGTTCTTTCTCTTTGCCGTTGCACGTTTTCCATTTTCTTCTTTTTCTTTTCACTGTTCACTTTTTTTGTTACTTGTGCGTGTGTGTCTTTTTGATTTTCGATGTTCCGTTTTTTTTTATGTGACACAAAAATTGTCGTTTTTCGATGTTTTGCAAAATATTTGCTGGCCTTTTTTTTCGATCGTTTCTGATGTTTTTATGATATTTGTGTGCTTTTTTTGATATTTGTAAAATTTGTGGTTTTTTCCACTTTCGATCGTAGTTAAGTTGTAAAAAAAAATTTTGTGGCGTTGTATCGATGTTTTTAAAGACTTTATTCAATCATTTTGGATGATTTTTTTTTACTTTTTTACTTTTTCGTCGCTTCATCACTTTTCACGTTTGTTTTTTTTTTTAAACTTCTTTAAATTTATTTTCACGTTTTTGTTTTATTGCTTTTTTCTTGCGGCGCTTTGGGATCGCGCTTCCGACACCAGTTGTGACAGACAAGGGGGTTGATGCATTGAATAATAAATGTTAATTAAATGGATATTGAAACGACGTTGGTTTATTTGAGTTCTATAATTAGAGAGCGTGCACGTCTAATTCGTAAGGATGGTGGAGAAGAACTGGTTAAGATATGGCAGAAAGGAGAAGTGTGAAAAGTGAAGTGGGATGAAGTTGGGGTCCAGGCGAGTGGAGGGAGGCCATGGGCCGTCGTGACGAGGCCCGTGGGACCAAGGACAATATAGGAGTTTTCTTAGAAAGGAGCTTTAGATGGTGCTGAGGCGTGAGGTTTCACCTGAGAGAAAAGTGATAGGGGAGAAAAAAGTTTGGATGGATGGCCTGAGAAAGGAATATATATTGTATAGGGTTTTCTTATCTATGATACCGTGACATTCATCCTCTCCTGTTTTAACACCTTTCAAAGTACATTTTTTTTCGACAAGAGTGTATCCTTCGATTTTTTTCTAATGAATTGACCAAATCCAATTCAATTTCTTCAAAAGTTTGATGATTCGGTCACAAAAAACGGGTCAACCGATCGTTTCAAAAATTGGCATGGTTTTTAGGTATGTATTGAGCTAAGAAGTAATCTGAAAACATTGGTATTTTTCGCAATATCTGCAAAGTTGTGGTAGATTTTCTAAATCAAGAAAAAAAGCTTTTTTTGGTACTTTTTCAAGTCAAAATTAACCATCGAAAAAATTTGCTTTCGTTTATGACAGTAACAGGCACTTTTAGAGGGTAGATTAAGTTTCCGAAACCTACCGTTTACTCGCTGCACGATTATTAGTTCCAAAGATATAAAAAAATATAAAAAAAAGTCAAATTCTTGTTTAATTGCCGATATCTCAGCGAAAAATAGTCATTCAACAAAAATAAACAAGCAAATTGAAGCCAAAAAATCCCGCTAAACGATTCATGGATTGGTTAAGCTCGAAAAATTTTTTGGAGCCCAACGACTGTTCTGAAAAAAGCAAAAATATTAAGAAAATCTCAGCCGTGATATTTCTTACGACTGTGTCGAGGGTTAGGCCCAACAAATTTTTTTCACTCAATATTCCGAAACTAGAAGATTCAAGCTTTTGAATGCTTTTTTTTTTTAAATTTCCGTTTCTTTCATTTCTCAACTGAGGAAGGTAAACGGCCCAGTTTTTGACACTTTTGGAGCGGCAGTGTCGGATTTCTGCTATTTATTCATGTGTGATATAGCCAAACTGAAAACTAAAGGTTTTAACATGTGCATTAAAAGCCCCCTGAACGAGATTCACCTATTATGAAAGTAAAACAATCAAGATTTATTAATAAAATCATTGTTTTAATAGCGCTTCTCTGCTACCAGGTTTTGGACACTGGAGACACGTCCGTGTCCAAGTTTTAGACACCTGTGTATACTGATTTTAGACACTCGTGGCACAGTTTGTCACCTGCGCGTGCGAGTGACATAACCTGCGAACACACATTATATACAAACGACGAACTACGTTTTTAGTGCACGAATTCTTAATTTTCTTTACATATCTATAAGCACGAGAAATAACAAATAAAAAATATTTAGCGAAGATTACTTTTTTTTCTGTAGTTTCCATCACTCTTTGATGCTATCTTTCAAAACAGTTTTTTAATGCCTAAAATACATAGAATAAAGCACATAATAATAAATATTTTGATCTTCTTATTCAAAAACTCATCCGCAGTGTGAAAAAAAAATATTTTATATGCCTTCATTGAAGTTTCCGATGAAATCAGTGGATCAGCTGCCTCCGCAGACTCTAGTGACTTCTCAATTTTATGATTCAGAGAGGTACACCTAAAAATACATGTTATAAAGAAGACAATAATAGATGTTAAAATGAATCCTATAGCCGAGCTATCTGTATTATTAAAAAAAGCATGTTATACCTTGCGATAGAGTGTTCGATGCAGCTCCGCAGCCGCGCCTTTGAATTGCTGTCTCCGCAATCTCCCCTAACTCTTCAAAGGCCTTTCAGGGCAGACTATTTTTCTTTCTATCAACATTCACAATGAATTATTAAAATATGTCTTATAAGTATATATACCATAAACATTAAACAATGAAAAAATATATGAGTGGCATTGAGTGAGAAAACGTTTTCAATATTAGATTTTCACAAATGATAGTTTCGTCGTTGTAAATTTTTTTTCCTGTTTCTTCCGTTTATAACAACTTATATTCTTTTCTATAATTTGTTTTTTCACAGCAAATTAGAATAAGTAAGCAAAGCAAATTGTTCGATGCAACAGATGAAAAATCGACTGTCTAAAACACGGGCATCACCTCCATTGGGACCCAGTTCATAACACCGCGAATTTAAATAAATACCTAACTTAAAAGTTGAGTTATCTTTTATCTCATCGACAGTCTGATTTCTGCTGAAGATATTGACGCAATTTTTATGTCGTTTTTTACTTACATGACGAATGAAATTGACTATATGTCACTTGTCACAACAGTGGGTTTCGGTTAGCACTGCCGCTGCGGAGCCACTGAGACGCGTGCCGCACAATTCACTGGTCTATTTCTATTTTAAATATTTCACTTAAAAAGGTGTATCTCTCCGTTAATTGAAAGGGAAAAATTCTCTTCAATTAGCCCGTAATTGAATTATTATTCGACAAAAAATGTATTGATGGCAATCAAAATTGTGCGATTGGTGTCTAAATCTGGGACAGTGTCTGTAACTGATCCGTTTACCTTATATATATATTTATTTAATAAAAAAATTCAAAATGGCGTCATAACGCGTTTTTCTCAGAACCAAGTTTTTCAAACTGGTAGGCAGCATAACTTGTGCAATTTTTATCCGATTGACTGATAATTTTAACTGCACCTTCTTTGATACATTATCTATAAAGTGGTCGACACGATGTTAATAACCGGATAAAAATTACGGTCTTTATAAACAAATCGAAATCGTATTTTTTAATAAAATTATTTTGGCTTTTTTCAGACTGCTGCCATTTTTCAAAAAATCAATATTTAACAATAATATTGTGTGCCGCTTTGGATAATACATCTAAGAAGCAACAGTGCAAATTTTAAGTCGATCAGATAAATATTGCACGAGTTATGTTGCCCACCGAT